>MJUU01007551.1:0-25126 GCA_002080025.1 Modiolus philippinarum | reverse complement strand
TTTCAATTTTTCTGACTCAAGGGTGGGGAAATAATATTGCAGTACAATGACTACAATGACTATTCTGTACAGTAATAAGTAAAACTGATTTTTCTCACCGATGATTGAAAACACGTGCTTGTATCCAGGTAAAATCAAATCTGTGGCGGAACAAGGTGTCTTTTGTCTACTTTTACGGGGTATAAAGTCTAGTTTAAGTTTTGGTTGGATGTGAAAAAATATTCGAAAGTGTTTTTACCTTGGCGTGTGATGTTGATTTTTCCTCGAATCCAACCGGAAATCACATTATTATATTGCATTCATCCAAAAAATGAAATTAGACTTTATACCCCTTGACTTTGCTATTTAAAATATTTACAACATATCAGTCAATGTACTGAAAGTGCGCTTTGGAAAAACGGTTGAGAAGGGAAACCGTTTTACATGTAGTTGATTGGTGCTAACAACGGCAGTAGAATACCGAATAAACAAGGAAAGCAAGGACCACAAAAATCGAAATCCAAAGGCATGGCAAAAATGGCAACAGAGAAAAACAAAGACAAAACAAGGACGTGGGACAGGTACAATGCACGGAAATAAAAAGACGACTTCAAAAACTAAGGCACTCATAGTGTGAACTCCCATGAAAACCGGGAGTGACATCAGGTGCTCCGGAAAGGTAAGCATGTCCTGCTCCGCTAACGGAACCCGTCACACTATCAGTGAGTCAATCCAGGGTTGAGTCAAAACCGGTTATGTCAAATCCGTAAAGACTTGAAATCTAGCTGAAAATGTCCGTTTTCATTTGGGACACAGACACGTCATATCTGCCAATGATATTTTGATGACGGCAATAAAATTTCTGCAAAGGCTGAACAAATCCCTGACTAAGCAACTTTTGGGACAGTGTTTTTGCTCTATTAAAAAAATTACTGCATAAACTAAATTCGCGACCGTAACGAATCAACTGTGAAATGTACACTCCACAGGCTGGAGAGGTAGGTATATTGCTGCTCAGAAAATTCACATATTTAAGTATGAAGCTGAAGTAGGTGTGTCAGTAGTCTCTTTAATTTCAAGCTCATGGGGATAGATCTGGTGAAAATATTCCTTGAATTTTGGATTATTAAGAGAAAGTACATCGTCTATGTAGCGGAAGCTGAAATTAAAGGACTGGGTTATATGTTTTTGTTTTTTCTGTGTTAGCCCTTGTAAAAACTTGGCCTCATACGAGAAAAGAAAGAGACCAGCTAAACGCGGCGCGCAGTTAGTTCCCATGGGAATCCCAATTGTCTGTTGAAAAACGCGACCTCAAAATTCGACAAAAATATTATCTATTAAAAATTCCAACATCTTGATTACGTCATTCTCCGTGCACTTCTTGTTTGACTCAGTGTGGTTCTTTACAAAATATGTTTTGTCTTTCCCTACTACTAAGTAAGCGTACCTGCGTTCTCCGTTTTAAGTACAGAAACATTGATGTATCAAATCAGAAATTATTGTTTTCAATTTATTGTGTGGCAGGGTAGTATATAGAGTAGAAAAATCAAAAGTTTGTATGCTGTGGCAATGGGTAAGACTGCTTAAGGATAGCTCTTCAAGACGATCTTTAGAATTTTTTTAGAATCCACATCTGATTGACGCCGCTCGTGGAGTAGACTTTATCGCAGTAACTTTTCAGGCCATCTGGCTGCGGTCAATAAAGTAGTAAGGAGCTTAGAATGTGGCTTAGTGGAAGACCCCGCAATGAATCTCTGTTTGTATGGGTTCTTGTGAAGTTTAGGGACCCAGTAGATGTAGGGGAGCTGATTGTTTTCATCACCTGCTTTAATGCCAAAGGATGTTAAAACTGAGTTGTGATTTTCAATGATCTCCTCCCTTCATAGTTAAGTGGGAGTACAAGTTGGGTTTCCTGATGAACTATCAATTCCCATCTACTTAACCAGACAGTCAAGATAGTGATTTTTACACACGAACTGCAGTTTTATTCATTGACTACCTGCATGTTCAAAAATATAATGTAAAATGCGATTCTCAATCGAAAAACAGTTCCGTTTGTCAGTGCATGTATGCTTATCGTTGTTATAGTTGAGATGTATATATTTTCAGAACGCGCTCTAGTTGAGACGTACATGAGCAGTAGTTGAGATATACATAAGAGCTACAGCTAATTTGTGTATCCGTAAGCGTCCTCGCTACAACAAAAAAAAACAAAGGCGGTGGAATACCGAAGTTACAAAACACGTTAATGTTTTAAATTAAAGTCCGGGAAACAATCAGAAATTGAATAAACCGGAAACACTACATACAAGAAAGTCTTGACTATGATATTTATTATCATAAACGTAGCCGATTTTTTAAAGAATGCCTTCATAGTGGGAGTTTTGGCTGTCAAATTTCATTGTTTATTTTTCTGTTCTTGGAAAGAATCCCGACATCACAGTAGTCATTCGGCTAATCGGGTGAAATGTCCGTTGATTTTGTTTAATATGTGGTTACATCGGCGAAGGGTCCGTTGATTGGAGTAGGCTACGGGTCAGTTGAGAGTAAATTTCAATTTATGTCTTGAAATTTTTAGATAAATTTTCTTTCAAGTCTACAAATAATCGTTATCTCATAAAATGCGTTTGTCTAACAGTGCGACTATCATAACGCTAGCATACACTGTCACTGTTTTAACATACATTTCAAAACATTGTCAGAAAACTAAAAGGCGATGATGTACCCTAGTACAATTTTAACAAATTCTACAAATATCAATCAGAAAAAGATATTTGTTCGTAAAAAAAAATTTTGTACTAGACATAAGATCTAATTTAGAATAGCTTAACTGTATGCACTCAGGTATTCTTTGTTCATTTTAAAGGGTTTAAAATGGTTATTACAAATATTTTGTCCGTTAATGAGTTGGTTACAAAATAAAAGACAGTTGATGAGTTTGTAGCCTGCAATACTTTAGTGTTCAAAAAGTGAAATGGCCTTTTGCATATCTTTCCGGTTTTCGAAACAAAAAGAGGCCGGTTGTGTGATATTGGTCGAGGACTGATAACGGCAGGACGATCTGTGAAAACGCTTTGTACAAAAATTTACGATTGATAACGGACTGTCATAGGCCCAATACTCGGGCGTGGTAACTGTTACTATAGAGTAGGAAGGTCGTCATTTGTTATTACTTTCGTTTGTTTCAAAGTTATACATACAATTAATATGTTTCCAAGGTTTGTGATTAATAAGTATTCTAAACCGTACGTTCTCATAAAATTGATAACGATATTGTACTCGATATCAAGATAATTTTAAGTTTTACCCTAGACTTTAATTGCATCAACATACCCCACATAATACTGTTATACGGTGTATTTACTTCCTGACTAGAGACGATATTTCAAAGCATTATTCCATCACGATTTGCCTTTCAGAGAATTGTTGAAAGTACACGGTAAGTACAAAAAAGTCTATGGAATAAGTAACTATTCAAATATTAACCAATGAACGCATATATTCGATGATTAGATCATAATGCATTTCAATTTCAAAATATATACAAGTATCTGCCATAATCATAATCCTTTATTGTTAACGTAGATCTATAATGCCAGTTTAGGGTTGGCCAATAACTGCTTAATCTTAGCAGTTAAGATTTTTTATTTGATATTTAACTGAAGTGGTGTTCCAACTGTCAGCCAAAAATATTGTCAGCCGAGTGACCTAAATAAATATTGAAGACCAGAAAAATCTAGGAGGAATCAAAAACTTTGAACATTTTTTATGACTTTTTACATAGAAAAAAAAAATCAGAAAATCATTTGTTAACATTAAGTAAGTTATACTATAGGTCATTTAGGCATTCAGTATTATGTTCCAAAAAATCTACAGCTTGAGTATATAAAAATAGCTAAAATGAAAGCCTTTATTTGTTACTGCGAATAAATGGTAATACAAGGAAATCGTATTGTGGCACAGAGTGAACTTCGACTAATTCAGGAAATAGATTAGTTGACATTGTTGAAAAGAAATATAGTTACAAATTTTGAATGTAAGTAAATACCTTATACTTATTCTCTGCTGAGGTGAAATATCCCGGCACTGCAATTTGGTTTTTCGGAGGATAAGAGACCGTATCCATGTGGTGGCCTAAAACGACTTTGAAACAAAACTACGGCACTTCTATGAGAATAAAATTGTTGATCGGGCTACACAGCGGACTGGAACCAAACTTGTGGCAGTAATCATTGGCTGGTTTCTTGTACAAGTCAGTTCTAGAGCTCAGTCACACTCTTCTTTTGTCTTTCTTTTCTCGTCTTGAGCTCTTCTTTCAAAACATTGTTTCAAAAAATGTTAATTATCATGTTAATTTTTATTTGCCTTCCTGTCGTTTGAATATATGTTGCACTAAGTTGGTACATGTATAACTTGTGTCCAATCGTTTTGTTTCTTTGTTATACAATATTATCAAACTAAAAAACAACAGATAATAACCCTAATGCTTCGACTATGCTTCGGCAAACGACATTACAACTTTTAGATTTACTCTCAACTGACCTAGTAAACGGACTGAGTTTCCGGGGCCTTTTGATTAACTGACTGAGTTTTCGATAATTCTTGATTATCTTCATAAATACAAATCAGTGCTTTATGTTGTTAAGGTAGTGCGTGCTACTTATTCGTATGTTTCATAGGATAATAATAAATGTGTGTTTCCAGTGGCATTTTTCTCATAAAACACTAAAGACTGAAGTTTGTTTACATCTGTAAAGGTCAAAATATTGTGGTGAGTAACACGCCTTTCTGAAATACGTGTAAATGGTGCAATGTCCACAAAAAATGTTATCACAACAATATTTACACATTATTTTTACATTGGTCGACACATTCATTAGTTTCCTATAAATTGCATGCGTTAAGAGGTCTTCAGAAAAAACAAAATTTTGATTGACATTTATATTGATATTACGATAAATTCTAATCAACTGACTGTAACCTACTCCAATCAACGGACCCATCACCGTTGTAACCACATATAAAACAAAATCAACGGACAATTCATCCGTTTGGCCGAATGACCAGTGTGGACATATAATAATCCAGATCTTGGGCTGAATATAGTGGGTGTCTTGGACTGAATAAAGTGTATGAACTATAGGTCCTGAGCTACATTTTGTTCTGTATTTTAAGTCCTCTAACAAACTTGTAAATCAAGCGCAGCCTGTTATTAACTCTCTGTTGATAAAGGAGACAGCTGGTTGAGTTTGATTTAGAGCCAAGGATACATGAAAACAAAGAGGGCCATTTGTCCCTGTCCTCTCCGTATTTATCTGTATTATATGTAGCGTTTTTAGGGTCCTCTTAACTGACATGCCAGCTCCAGACCCATTACCAACTGACAAAGTAAGTTAAGTACCCCCAGTATACAGCTTCCACCAAGACCCCTTCCTGTGAGGAGTTAAGGATAATGATTTCATGCATATACCGGAATACATAACCCGTGTCCATGTAATACAGATTTTAGAAATTTAGAATGTGTTTAGTTAAAATGCAAAGACCCTATCAAAAAATCAATGTTAATACAAAAGAAGGCCATACGTAATGACTTGACGACAATACCGTAATTATAACCCTTATGAATTAGACGATTTGAAGGTTTTATAAGTTTGGTGGGCGAGTTTAAGTATTTTTTACTCTTATGTAAAACATTACTGTAAAATAAGGGATGTGAAATACCAGCTTTGATTAGATGTTTACAAGTTGCATTGTATTTATGCACTATGTCTTTATATCGATGATAATATTTAGTAAAGGTTTTAACTAGTTTGTGATAACGAAAACCCTGATGTAATAGTTTTTCAGTTATGAAAAGATTCCGTTCATTAAGCATGTTAAAATTGTTAGTTTGTTTAAAATTCGAATAAAGCTAAAAAGAAATAATTAAAACTGACTTGTAAAACTTTTAGTCATTACAAATGCACCGATCAATGAGAAAGTTTCCCTTTACAAATTATTTTGTTTAAAACTCGATGAAATTGGCAAATTTTGAAGAATAACACCCTCAGTTCCTTTCGAACTTTATTTTATTAAAGACTCTATGAAAATGAAAAACAATATGATAAGCAATTATTTATTACAAGCAAAAAGATTGATTTGTTGCGATGGTGTACCAATTGAGTATGCACTGGGTGAAACGAATCTATATTTCTCAAAATCTTTCACCCGAGATATCACGTGATATATGGACGAATCTAGACGCGAATTGACGGGTTGGACCGGTAACAAGTCTTCACGTTAATTAACTGATCACTGACTGCTTCCTCGCGAACGGATGATGGATGACTGATCGTTTTTTCTGTGAGGACTACGTTGCACAGTACTGTAGGAACATAATTTAGAACTTTAACCGCATGTCATTACGGATTATCAAAGGAGACCATGGTTCTTGAGAACGTCTTATTAGGTCTTAATTTTAGAGAGCTCCTTGCTAGATCTAAATTTACTAAGAAAATTTCGGTTATATCAGAGGATTATTTCCCTCCTCAAAAGCTTTCTTAATATTCTTTTTCATTTTATCAATATGGTTAATTGTCCCCTATCATGCCCTTTAAAATTTTGGATAGCAGACTCACTGGTAATCGTATAGGTCATGGCCAATTTTCATTCCCCTACCCAATTATCGCCCTTTCTTGTGGAAATAAAAAAATGCACCGATTATCTGTTCCAACTTAATTTCTTATTTCTTATAAATTCGTTGAATTGATTAACTTGCTTTCGCTATAATTAGCAGATATATTGCTCAATGGACGAAGTATAATTTATCAATCACTTGTAACTACATGTATTTTCAAAATATGATTGAAAACATTAACATTTTTATGGACAATTTCTGACGAAATTAATTATATTCCATAACTGTTTCAAGACTCATTTTAAGATTGGGAAATTAAAGAAGTTTGGTGTGTCAAAGATTAATATCTAAACTGCAAATGCACTAAAATGTGATCGTTTATGGCAAAATAGTGTATCCAAGTTTCCCACAGTCGAAGCAATGCATTCAATATACTATACTCCTCAAATTTGTTGTTCAAATGACACTCCTCCTAAAATGTCCGTAACTACCATAGGGTCTGAAATTCTTGTACCATTTTGGAAAAATTTAGTTCCCGGAAGTTGCATTTTTAACAAAAACGTTTGACGTGTCAAGCAAAAGAATTGAACTTCATAATACTGCAACGTCATATTTTGGAGGGAAACGTTTTCAAATTTCAATTTTATCGTGATTTCTTGGTGTCACATGACGAGACTTACAGACCCAATTTTAAATATCATTTCAGGTGCCGAAGCAGCTGCAGTCGCAAATAAGGACTATGTTCCGAAGTATTCTTCGTTACTGAAATTAAACAGAATGACTGTTGAAACCACGATCGATATGACTGAGATTCTCAGACACCTAAAAACAAGCTTACATCATCAGATTGATGTGTGTGGATCAAACAGTGAGTTTTGTTTATCATACTATAGGGAAACAGGATAGATAAAGGGGAGGTTTGGGTACCCATAAACCGGTTTAACCCACCGCTGGCTTTTGTTAGTGCCGATACCAATTCCAGCTGTTTCCTACCGTTGTTTACGTTTGTCTTGGTTGTGTTTTTCTCTGTAGTTCCCTGGCAGATTGTGGCATGTGACTGTAATTTTCAACTGTTGTAGATGTTTCCTGTTTTCCTTCCCCTTTGTAACATTTTGTAATGTCACTGTTGCTATCTCAAAAACGTTGATGTTTATAAAGTTAATAAAGTTTGGAGAGAATAATGAACTGTCTTGTGAAACTGTAGTACATATGTAACTTTGATAATGGATGTCAAACATTTCGTAATTATATATTTTCGTAATTTGAATTTATGTGAGGTCGCTGTTCACTATTTTAATTAACTTGTATCTTCTAACAACATGTTCTCCCCGAAGGAACCCGGGGTATAGATATAGGACCTAGTATCTCCGGCTTGCGGGGTATGATACATCCTAAACGGGACTTACCCCCGAGGGAACCCCGGCATATAGAGGATGGACCCAGTATTCAAGGCTGCGGGGTACAACCCCTTCAAAACTGGAAGTCCGTGGTTGTGCGGGATGAATAAATACACAACCCATCTTTCGGGTGGGATGTAATGTCAGGTCCACGTATTGGAAGAAATGCCACGCTTCCTGTACGTTAAAGAACCCTTGTAACAAGCTCTTTTTTGAGTGGTCCGTAGGTGATTTGCTACAAGGCTAAATTACCCGCCCCTTTCGATTTCACCCACTTTTCCAGTAGCAGTCATAATTTCCCGTCCCATGACCCTTTCCATCTTTCTCGTCTTGATATAGCTGAAATATTGATCAGTAGACGTTAAATCATATTCAATCAATCATCAATCTAACAACGTTTAACAAAATTTTCTTTTTATTAGAACCAGGAAGCCAAGGATGCACTTGATGAGGAGATGACGGATTGTCCAGTTTCGTACACTGACATGAAGCCTTTAATTGTCAAACACATTTTAAAATTATGGTAGGCAAAACGGGATCTGCAAATAAACAATAAACTGTAGGGAATACAGTCAGAAACACTAGAACTACACATAGTTTTATCCTGAACAGTGATGACAGACCTGAATGTATTCGATGCAATTGTCCTTATAAAATCCAACACGTTTTAATTGAAAGTGTAGATATTGCCGATATCAGGCGTGATTTTTATTATGCTGATTGTCTTAAAGACCTATTTACAAATGTCGCTGGTGACAAAATCATTCAATTTTTAATAGCAATCAATTTATTTAGTAAGATTTAAATAGATTTATTCAAGGTTCTATATTATAACTGTTAAACTGACATTTCTGGTTTATGTTTTTTCTTTTATATTGTACACTCTTTTTTTACTTGTATTAATCTTTAATGGTTTATATTGATATTTTTTTCTTTATCATTATACCCCCCGTAAACAAAGTTTGGGGGGGTATATAGGAATCACCCTGTCTGTCTGTCCGTCTGTCCGTCCGTCTGTCTGTCTGTCCACACTTCTCGTAAGCGCAACTCCTCTTAAACCACTTGAAGGATTTTGATGAAACTTAACACAAAGGAAGGACACTATATGGAGATGTGCATGAAGTAATATAATTATTGTCAGAAACCAGGAAGGGGAGATCATCCGACTTTGACTTTTCGTTGATTCCCTATTTATGGGTTACCTTGTAAGCGCAACTCCTCTTAAACCACTAGAAGTATTTTGATGAACTTTTACAAAAAGGAAGGACACTATATGGAGATGTGCATGAAGAAATATAATTATTGTTTAAAACCAGGAAGGGGAGATAATTGAACTTTGACTTTTCATTGATTCCCCATGTATGGGTTACCTCGTAAGCGCAATTCCTCTTAAACCACTTGGAAGAATTTAATGAAACTTTACACAAAGTAAGAACACTATATGGAGATGTGCATGAAGGAATATAATTATTCCTAGAAACCAGGAAGGGGAGATAATTCAACTTTGAGTTTTCATTGATTCCCTATGTATGGGTTACCTCTTACGCAAAACTCCTCTTAATCCACTTGAAGGTTTTTGATGAAACTTTAGACAAAGGAAGAACACTATTTGTAGATGTGTAAAATGTCAAATAGGCTGAAAAGGATGAATTTTATATTTGTCTGATTTAGACAGAGTGTTTTCATTGGAACCCTTGTGAAAAGTTTTTTCTTGAAGATTATATCATTGTGTCCACACTTGTACTGTGTCCGCACCTGTATTGTGTCTACACCAACTTAATTTTGTACTTACCATATCGATTCAGGGTTCAATGAGCGGGGGGTATCTTTGGCTGCCATTCGGCGACAGCTCTTGTTTTTTTTCAAATATAATTAACAGTTCTCGCCACAATATAGCTGAAATTTTGCTGAAGTTGGCGTAAAACATAAATCAATCAATCTTTTTATAAGATGCATCAGTTTGAGTTGTTTATTTTAGTAATTGCAAACTTTCGGAATTCAGATATGTGTTAGTGTTTCATGTTCATTTACTCCATATCCTTACGTAAAATATATAATACAGACGTGTGTCATTTAATGCAGTGTTGAGTTGGTAAAATAATTCTCCGTGTTTGAGATGTATGCTCTTTATTTTTCTTAGATATGGTGTACTTATACACGAGATTATATCTCATGCGTACACTAAGTCTTTCTTTTTGACTATTATTTAAAATTATGTGAATTCTTAATTCTAAGGTTTATCTCACTCTATCGCAGTTTTGTCCTTTGCTATATGTATTTGATATTACTGGATTATTCGGATTTTGTTTGGTTTTATGCATTATAAGTACTTTTTTTTTGAAATCGTGGATTTCCTATGTTTCTGTTCGAGTGCTGCTGATTTAGGAATTAATTTCCATACAGCACATCAAAATTGATTGCATTAGGATTAATCATATGTGTCATGGTCTCATGTGCATTTACGTCATATCCTTTCGTAAAACTTGTATAACAAATACGAACAAATACAGATCTTAATTACAGAAGAGATCATTAATATGTCGATATATCCCAAATATTTTCTGATCAAAAAGAAGACGTGTTTGTAGGGAAATCATTATAAACCATTGTTTACATTATACCAGTTTTTAAAGATATTTATTAAATCAAAATACATGTAATCAATTTTTTCTTTTCATCTTAGCACTGGTTTATAGTATCTCAATTAGACTGCGCCAATAGTGTGTATATCTTGAATGGTTTATTACAACTAATTTCAGTACTTGTGATGTTTTTTTTGAAATTCACAATTAGTTTCTTTTCTTTTCCTAAGCTTCCATTGAGGGATATTGCAACACTATTCTAATTCAACATAAGCTAGGTGATTTAAATAAACAACTTGAGCAGAAAATCCTTGGTGTAAACAAATTAATCAACGACGAAGCCAAAAACACTTTATCTAAAATAAAAGAGGTAGAACATCAGTTTGAGGCACGTATACATGACTTTTTGTCCGCAATTGAGACATTATCTGGGAAAATCAAGAATTTGAACACAGAATTGGCTGCACGAACAACCACTATTCAACAAATACAAAATGAGCTCGCAAGCCTAAGATCAAGTACGGAATACCTTAGGCATATCAGTGAGTATTATTTTGTTTTTGTTTTTGTTTTTGTTTTTTTTAAGGGAAAGAGGCATTCCATTCTCTAGCTGCTAACATAATAGTCCATAGGCTGGAATAGCCCCCCGTGCACCCCAACTTCCCAACCCCACCCATTTTTTTAAGTCCGCATACATTCCCTCTTCAAAATCAAATATGTTAACACGAGCATAAACTTCACGCACAGGTGGAATAGGACATTTTTAGACCCACCTACCGAAATCTAGGAAAATTTCGTTTTTCGTTCAAGAATTTCTTTCAGTTGCTTCATAATGTTGACCAAATGCTTCCTAGTTATAAAAACGATGCATCAAATTATTGCTAATTGTATAAGCTTTACAAAGGACCCAAATATTTACAATTTCTATGCCAAATACCTTCCATAGCGCCATTAAACGTACCCCTACCCCTATGAAATATTGAGGAAAATTTATATATTTTTATTGAAATTGCGTAAGTTTGATGGTCTAAAGAACCCGAAGTGCATCACGATTCCCAATTTTGAACATTGTTTTTAGTTTTTCAATCTATTTTCTTGAATATAAAACATGTTAACATTATGTTAATATATTCTTAATGACAAAAGTTTTATTTTCAAATAGACCATAGAAATGGATCTTTGAATATTTCCGATATTGACTAAGTTTTTGAATTCTTTAGCCCCATATTACTTTTTAGTAAACAAATATCATTTAAAGTAGACATCAAATGAAAGCTTATTATATTAGCTTTACAACTATTACAAATATTTGCCATTCTTATGTAATATAAAAATCATACATCAATAAAACTTACCCCTAGCCCAACAAATTTACTGTAAAATGGAGGATATATCTGCAGATTGCCAATTAATTGTTCTAAGCGATACATTAGTTGTCTGAAAACATTGTTAAGAAAAACAAGAAGTGTTTGATGTGACTCAAAATACCGAAAATCTTACCCCTACCCCAACAAATTTTCCTTCAAATTGTCAATTTTTTGTCTATGTTCGCAACAAATAAACTCAAACACGCTTAATGTGTGTTGAATATGACAATGTTGCATAAATTACATACTGAGTTTGGTAATTTAACAGCCATTTTTTGACTTGAACTTAACACTGTGCCCGAAATTGATGAAAAATGGGATTTTTCAATATTTCAGATTTGGCCAAAGTTCACTGTTAACCCGTTATATATGGCAAATCTGGATGATATGTTTGCAGATATGCCAATTAATTGTTCTTAGCAATACATGAGTTGTCTTAAAACAGTATTTAGAATATCAAGAATGTGACTCTGAATACTGAGAATCTTACCCCTATCCCAACAAATTTTCACTAAAATTGTCAATTTTTTGTCTAAGTTCGCATAAAAATAACTGCAACACGCAAAATGTGTGTTATATATGACAATGTTGCATGAATTACATCATGATTCGGTATTTTAACAGTCAGTTATTGACTTAAACAACGGCAGTAGAATACCGAAGGAACAAGGGAAGCGATGACTACAAAAATCGGAGTCCAAAGACATGGCAGAAACGGTAACAGATAAAAACAAAGACAAAACAAGGACGTGAGACAGCTACAATGCACGGAAATAAAAAGATATTAAGAACTAAGGCACTCATAGTGTGAACTCCCATGAAAACCGGGAGTGACATCAGGTGCTCCGGAAGAGTAAGCATGTCCTGCTCCGCTAGCGGCACCCGTCACACTATCAGTGAGTCAATCCGGGGTCGAGTCAAATCCGGTTATGTCAAATCCGTGAAGACGTGAAATTTAGCTGAAAATGTCCGTTTTCATTTGGGACACAGACACGTCATATCTGTCAATGATGTCATGGTGACGGCCATAGTATTTCTGAAGGGATGAAAGTAACAAAGGCTGAACATCCCTGACTAAGCAGCTTTTGGGACAGTGTTTTTGCTCTAACTAAAAAGTCACTGTATAAACTGCATGCCCGACAGTAACGAATCAACTGTGAAATGTACACTCCATAGGCTGGAGAGGCAGGTATATTGCTGCTCAGAAAGGGAAAGTTCACAATTGGGAAGTTAAAATCATCACGTTTGTCATACAGCTTAGATTTCAAACGTCCCTTTTCGTCAATGTAATTTAAAAGATCTAAATACGAAGCTGAAGTAGGTGTATCGGTAGTCTCTTTAATTTCAAGCTCATTGGGATAGATCTGGTGTAAATATTCCTTGAATTTTGGATTATTAAGAGAAAGTACATCGTCTATGTAGCGGAAGCTGAAATTGAAGGACTGGGCTAAATGTTTTTGTTTTTTCTGTGTAAGCCCTTGTAAAAACTTCGCCTCATATGAAAAAAAGGAAGAGATCAGCTAAAAGTGGCGCGCAGTTAGTTCCCATGGGAATCCCGATTGTCTGTTGAAAAACACGGCCTCCAAATTCGACAAAAATATCATCTATTAAAAATTCCAACATCTTGATTACGTCAATCTCAGTGTAATTCTTGTTTGACTCAGTGTGGTTCTTTACAAAATATGTTTTGTCTTTCCCTACTACTAAATAAGTGTATCTGCGTTCTCCGTTTTTAGTGCAGAAACATTGATGTATCAAATCCGAAATTACTGTTTTCAATTTATTGTGTGGCAGGGTAGTATAAAGAGTAGAAAAATCAAAGATTTGTATGCTGTGGCAATGGGTAAGACTGCTAGAGGATAGCTGTTCGAGAAGATCTTTAGACTCAATATTTGGCCCAAACTGATTTTTCAACATTTCAGATTTCTCCGAAGTTCCTTGTTAAATCGTAATATATACAAAATCTGGAGGATTCATCTGCAACTATACCATTTAATTGTTCTAAGCGATACATTAGTTGTCTTAAAACATCGTTTAGAAAAACAAGAAGTGTTTAATGTGACTCTTAATACCGAAAAACTTACCCCTACCCCAACAAATTTTCCCTTTGATAGTCATCTTTTTTACTATATTCGCATAAAAATAACTAAAACACACGGAATCTGCATTGGATATTACAATGTTGCATAATTTCTATCAAGATTTTTCATTTTAAGTCCCACTTGTCAGCTTAAACTCAATATTTTGTACAGAACTGATGAAGAATGGGAATTTGTCCCAAATTCACTTGTAAATAGTTATATGTGGCAAATCTGGAGGATGTAAATACAGATATGCTAATTCATTGTTCTAACCGATATATTAGCTATATAAAAACAATGTTTAGAGGAACAAGGAGTATTGAATGTGACTCTGAATACCGAAACTTTTACCCCTACTCCAGGAAAATGATGCTTAAAAATCCCCAGAATATGTATGTCTGTTCATTTATATGAACAAAACATACTACTGTTTTACTTTCTTAAAAAACTGCATTTTATATATGGCAATATGCAATTTTAACGCCAAAATATGGGTAAAATTGTATATATTTTGGGCGCTTTTCGTGAAAAATGGGATTTTTCAGCATTTCGGAATTTTACAAAGTTCAAAGTTTAATTGTTGTATAACTGCGCATAAACCACACACATGATCTTATTTGTGATATATGGGAGTCTCTATGTATTTTTGTATTTGAAATGATATGTTATTGGACCTTTATACCATGTTTCAGCTTTTCAAGCTGAATAAAATGAAATAAATTGTGTAAAATATTTGTGGTAAGGGGTTATCTGTTTGTAATTTATGAGACTGTATTTATTATAAAAATGCTTAAAACATATTTTCTTATGGCTTAGAAATAATGAAAGGATATCTTATCAACATTTTCAAGTTATATATCAATTTCATGAAGTATTTGCATATCAAACATGTCAAAGTCAAAACAGCAGAAATTCTGAAAAACGGAAAATTCTCATTTTGCATACAATTTCGAGCAGAAGAATCAAAAAGAGACCTCTTAAAAAAATTAAATCTACTTAAATGATCTTCTCCATGTCAGCTTTAGTGAAAAACACACTAGAATTCCAATAAAACATTATTTTTTAATCATTTAGAGCCTAAATATTTCATATGTTCCCTTAATTTTTAGGGGGAGGGGTGCTAATTTTGAAATTTCTGAACCTATAAGACGTCTGAAACTAAAATGTTTGCACACGATTTGTTGCTAACATATCATAAATCATTATTACATCGGCAATTATTAAATATATATTCAGATTGTTACGACCATAAAGTGAGAAAGTCGAAATTTTGAAAAAAAATCTAAAATACCGATAATGCCCATTTTTCAATAATTTTATACCGAAAATCAAAATTTTGTGGACATTAATAGTTTTATTTGTCAACATTGTATCAGAACAGATAATTTAGGCATAAAAACTAGATCAAATGACGAGGGTTGTTTATCTGAAAGGAATTGACAGCCTAAAATTGTCATTTTCGCTATTTTTTGCAGGGGGAGGGGTACATTTTTTTGTATCCCAAGATCATAAAAATGGCGTGAAGTGCCCAAACTTGGGTTCATTGTAAAGGATATTAAATTAGCTTTAATTTGGTACCAAATTTCACTACATATTACTTATCATTAAATAATTATGGAGCTTAAAAGATGAAACTTATGTTAAAACGAAAATACAAAAATTTTTCGCGGTGTACTATAAAAGTGGCCCTATACTGTCTATGCGTGCAGTCTATGTTCGTGTTAACATGTTTTATTTTGAAGAGGGGATATATGAAAAAAACGGTCTAGATGGGAAGTGGGCGGTGCACGGAAAGTGATTTCAGCCCATGGCCTATAACTGCTGAAGTACGATAACGTCCCTGGTTGATAGACATTCCTAAATTCATTACTTTCAACCGTGATGTCTTACGCAAGAAAAACATACAGACAACTCATAAGTATATATCTGGATTATCAATAATAATATTTTGGCTTTCCTGTTTAGATCCCGTTGGTTTTTTTGTTTTCTATCAGCGTTACATATATTTCGGTTCATGGATTTCCAAATGTTTTGATTTAATCTGCAATGATGAGACATAAATTGTCGAAATTCGCATATATGCAGAATCAAAAATCACAGTAACCTCGGTATTTTGTTATTTGAATGAAAATCAGAACTGTAAATCTATTCTTTATATGCCAAGTAACATCGGCAAGGTAATAAGGAGGCAATGGAAATTAAAAACAATACAAGAGTATGGTAATGAAGTTTGAAAACCTTCATCAACATTGACATCAAAATGGAAGTATGTCAAAATGGGCAAGGACTGCTTTCAAAGTTTCAGAACATTTGAAATCATAATTTGCCGAAGAAATAGCTACTAACATTCGATCAAAATCAAAGATCGGTATATATTTAACTCATGTAGGAAATTCAGTGCCTTTTTCTCTCGTTCCGCTGTGCTCCACTCGAGAAAACACGGAATTTCTTACATTTATAAAACATATCACGATCTTTGATCTGCTCTCACATGAGAAGTTTTTTTTCTCACATTTGCGTCAAGCCATTACATATTTCAGCTGTTTGAGAAATCCTCATCTCAACTAGGGGTAAGATAGAAATTTTTTCGGATGTCATGGTAAGCTGCTTACGAAGGGCGGACGTCAGCTCTAATATGATGGTACAGAAATCGTTTTTCTTTTAATCTGAGAAATCAGATAAGATTTCATTGGTTCTTTAACTCGTCCAGTCCAGTCAGCGAAATACTGTAATCGAACCCTTGTGTGTCTGACATTTCTTGATCTTGCACTCTCATAAGTCGTAGTATATACACAATAAGAAATTATTTTGTAATTATTCAGAAATCCAATTGCATCCTTGTATAATATTATGAACTTATATTTTCAGTTATTGCCCATGTTATTCATATTTTAACGATGTCCGAGTTGATTGAATAAAATACATGTTCTTTAAATAATTAAATACCTCCAAAAATCCAAAGTACCACAATATATCATTTGCGTGATGGAGACAATTTTATTGTACCGTATTGTAGACTTTCGACAATTTATGATTCCTCCATCCCTTCAGCTATTCGTCAATGGAACCAGTTACAGCCTACATTACAGGAATGTAAAGTCTATCTCATGTTTCAAACATGAATTGCGAAAGCAAAATGAAATAATTAAAGTTCCTAGTTACTATAGTGGCGGCCCCCGAAAATTAAATATAATATTGACACAACTTAGATGTAAGGCATCATTTTTTTAATATGATTTATATAAGGTAAACATTATATCCAATGTCTCTATGGTGCACATTGCGAGGACAACTTCCATTTTTTTTTCGAGTGTCCAAAATTTACAATACTACGAAATCCTTTAATTGAACATGTGGCTTGCCAACCAGAAGTTTGTAACAAAGATCTTCAACCTTTAACTTGTGGTAACCCAGAGTTAACCGATGCCCAAAATGAATATAAATTTAAGCTCGTATACGAATATATCAAAACGAGATTTCTTGTTGTTTGATCACCACACGCACCACCAACTAAATTGTTTCTATTATTATCTAAGTATCACTGCAGTTTCATTTTTTTTGGTTTTCTTATGAAAAGATATTGCTATATATTTGTTGTTATATGGTTAAGCATGCTCTAATATATTAGTGTAAAAAAATTGTATATGCGGGAGAAGACTTCATAAGTTAGTTTAACTTGTGTCTTATCCCTTTAGTCATTATATGAGCAAATAAAATAAGTTTAACCTAATAAGTGAGCGGAAATTTGACATTCTCACATAATTACAAACACGAGATAACAGTAAACACCTACAATGACCGAAATCTACAACCATTATTCACAAGCGAACTTCACTAGAAAAACACTAATGAAGACAAGGAACAAACAAAAATAATGATAGGAACTCAAGATACCGGCACTAGCAAAAGCAAATCCTCCTCTTTCTCTATGCCGTTTAGCTATTGTACAATATCATACGGATAAAACCCAATGCAGGTAGACTACTGACTCTAAGACCAACATTTTCGATAAAGAAAATCATGGCAAACGTAATTTAGAAAGATTGGTCAAAGAGTGTTCGCCTATATACTGTTTGCTAGCTCAAGAAACCTAGTATGCACGTTGGTAGAACACTGTCGCACTACGGAAGAAAAAGCAAACTCAATACTCCCAGAACGGCTTGGTAAAGAGTCGTCATGTATTTCATTATACATCGACAGTATCAGGGAAGGGCCAATAAATGTATAAAATCATGTCACTGGAATCCAAAGCCAGTTTAACGAATTTGTGTAGAATATTAGTACGATCATTGATTGATTTGATTCTGATTGAACATGCTGATCTTAAATATAAATTCATCTATAATTGTCTTTAAAACTGCAGATGAAATATATTTTGGATTCATAGAACGATATTTCAGGGCCACTGCTGATGCAACTGTTGGTGGACTAGAGATCCCCGAGGGTATTTACCAACACAATGGTCAGACTTGTCTGACATGAAAATTTACCATGCGTTTTATGATAATTTACTGTTTATCAAAATTCTATACCCTTCAAAATATTGAAGCTTTCCGTGTATGGGATTTGTTTGGTGTCTTTGGTACTTGATTTGGCCTCCTTTTTCGATATTTTTTTGTAATGAGTACTTCCTAGTTGACTGCCTTTGGATTATGGCCTTCCATATGATTAAATTGTAATGCTGCTGATGACGGGTTACTCCGTGAAACACGTGTACAGCTTAACAAAATTTACTGTTTATTATGCAACTTCGTATTTTAGTATTTTGTTAGGCATCGGTATAAATTCAAAACGTTTTAAGAGACTAGTTGTTACATAATGACAAAGTTTGATTGCCACTATTTCCGTGTTATTGCCCGACTAACCCGCATAGATATAAAAAAATAATTAAGCTACAGTTTAAATGACAATAATAGATAATTCAACATTTTACAATCAAGACAGAGTTTGAATGTATATCATTTATTTCTGCAACAGAATACCATACGTCAAGATGAATATATTATGAACTAAAGCATGTAAGCATAACGAGTTCCATATGAAATACCAACTCGAAGGTAGTCAAAGAGGTCGATTGGTTGTTTAAGTATTGGTTTTACGTCTAGTAAGCAATATTGCAGCGAAATGGTTAATTAATTCAAAACTGTTATAAGAAAATAATAAGGTGGAAGGGATAAACAGGAGAAAGAGTTATTTAGTTTTAACTAGAAAATGTGAAGGCATGAGCAGGGGTCGAAAATAAGTATTCTGTTAGTTTCCTTTTGAGTCGAAAAATATATGAAGAATGTTAATACTACATGAAGAATGATGATTCTCCAGTTTTCATAAAATTGCAATCGGCTAAATTTCCACATTATAACCATTCTAACGCGCAAAGACAATGTATTTCCCAATCCACCACTCAAGGCCACACCAGTCTTCTTTATAGGTCAAGCCAAGAAAAACATGCCAAATTATAATCAAAGACTGCCGTTGAGCAAACTGTTTGGCCAATTAACCTACTACTATTACAAGACAGAACATTGCCTTGAAAAATTTTTGTAAAGTAAATGGTTCGGTCAAACGCCTAGAAATGGTACTTGGCACCAATAATAGGGCATGAGCAGTTTACCTCTTTCATTTCAAGGCAGGGAGACTGTGAAAACCCAATCAAGGGAAGAGATATTTTATAATTGTATCAACTTGCTCAAATATAACTAAGACTGTAGGTTAAGTGATCATTGATTGATAAACCAATACAAGATATAGTGTAGGTTGTTGTTAACTGTATATCAATTGATGTTTATTAAGTCCATGTAATTTCCACTTTCGAAATAAAGACGAATATTTTTTTTATTTACGGGACAGAGCTGGTGTTTTCATTATGTTAAAAAAGGGGCAATAGATTAGTACAACAAGGACAAACGAAATGATTGGGTGACATTGCTATAAGTTACGGTAGAATGAAGTAACATTTTTAAATTGCATCTTTATTCAATCATCGCCATTGTTTTAACTGACAGTCTTATCGTCCATTTTGTCTTTTTTCAGATTTCAATGTTGCTCTGTTCAAACCTTCCAAAATAAATTCACAATATCAGCTTTTGACGTCATCATTGGCAGTTGATGGAGACATCAATACACATTTCCACACAGATATTGTACCACTGAAGAAACACTGGATTGTAGATTTACAATATAATTTCGTCGTAGCAAAAATCCAGTTAATTAATCGCGTGGACCATGGTAAGTACTATGTATGAAGAAAAATACTAAAGAAATACCAAATACAACGCCGAAAAAGACAAGGGAAATTCAAAAATCAAATATCAAATTCAGATGCTGTATTTCGCAAAATAGACTACATGTATCTTACACAGACAGAAAAATCTCAGACAACGGAGGGTAAGATTTCAAGTATTCGGACAAAGCTTGCTGAGTCCGAGACGCTTAAAATCTTAGGTGAGGATCTATGAGAATTTTTGTCTGGCATTCTCACTTGTGTTCGATTATTTTCCCCCTTTCAGCATCAAAAGTATAAAACCAATGTAGACAGGTTTTAAGTTTTTAAGTTCATGTCAGGTCAAGGAAGCAAGGAATATAATTGCAAGTCATAGCAAAATCCCCTTTCACGTATGTCTACTTGTAAAAATTAAAAACCCTTGGCCTGTTTTTGTTTTGTTGGTTGATATCCTATTGCAAAAAACTTATCCGTGTTTATGTCGAGAACATTTATACAACATTCAACTCTCATCAATATCGAAGATCTCTTTTTGTAGAAATGAAGATCGATGATATTTATGTTGAATTCGGAATCATTGTAACTTGTTAAAGAATTTCCATGGAATAGTCAGGCATTGGCTGGCACATGACATGATTGGTTTTCAAAAATATATTTGTATTGTTAAACACATGTCATGTTAAAGTTTAGTCTGGATTTTAATTAATCTACAAAAAAAGATTTGAAAGAAAACAAAAACATTTAGTCCAGTCCTTTAATTTCAGCTTCCAATACATAGACGATGTACTTTCTCTTAATAATCCAAAATTTAAGGAATATTTACATCAGATCTAATCAAATGAGCTTGAGATTAAAGAAACAACTGAAACAGCTACTTCAGCTTCGTACCTAGATCTTTTATTGTATATTGACGAAGATGGACGTTTGAAATCTTAGCTATATGACAAACGTGATGATTTTAATTTACCAATGGTGAACTTTCCCTTTCTTAGCAGCAATATACCTACCTCTCCAGCCTATGGAGTGTACATTTCGCAGTTGATTCGTTACTGTCGGGCGTTTAGTTTGTACAGTGATTTTTTGACAAGCAAAAAGCTGCTTAGTCAGGGATTGGTTCAACCTATGTTTATTTCATCCCTCAAGAAAATCAATGGCCGTCACCATAATATCATTGAAAGATATGACGTGTCAGTATCTCAAATGAAAGTGGACATTTTCAGCTAGATTCACGTCTTCCCGGATTTGACTACCGACTCTGACATTTTCCTGGATTGACTCACTCACAGTGTGACGGGTGCTGTTAACAGAGCAGGACATGCTTACCCTTCCGGAGCACCTGATGTCACTCTCAGTTTCACTGGACATCACACTGTGAGTGCCTTTGTTTTGAGTGTTGTGATTTTTGTTTCTGTGCTTTGTGTCTGTCTAACGTCATTGTTTTGTGTCTGGCGCCATTTTTTTCTGTGTTCTCGTTTTGGCCATGTCTTTGGACTTCGATTTTTGTGGATTTCCCTCCTTTGTTTCTTCGGTATTCTACTGCCGTTGTTTGACAATAATAAGAAACATAGAAAGCACTAAGAACAAAAAAGTTGCTTTGTTGAGGAATTCAAATAGCATATTTTATGCCATCCATGGAAGATATGAAAAATGTCTCTGTTTAAAACATCTTTGATATCATGGTCTTCCAAACGTTTAGATTTTGTCTGCACTGAAGAGACATATATGGTCGAAATGCGCATATGCAGAAATTAAATTCACAGTTACGTCGGTATTTAGTTATTTGTTACCACTGGATCGATGGCACGGCTGGCGGACTGTTAGTCCCCAAGGGTATTCACTAGCCCAGTAGTCAGAACTTCGATGTTGACCCTTGAGCCGATTCTATTTGCAACCTTACAATATCTAAATTTTTGTAAATTTTGTTGAAAACTAAGGAGTATCTCCCTCATGCAAAGATCCGTCCATAACTGATTTTTGCTTTACATTTAGATCATATTGGTTATTTGTTCTCCATCAGTTTTTAAACGTCTTTGATTTTATGGCCTTTCAAACGTTTAGATGTTATCTGCACTGAAGAGACATAAATTGTCGAAATGCGCATATGCAGAAATTAAATTCACAGTTATGTCAGTATTTAGTTATTTTTTACCACTTGGTCGATGCCACTACTGGTGGACTGTTATTCCCCAAGGGTATTCACCAGCCCAGTAGTCAGTACTTCGGTGCTGACCCGTGAGCCGATTCTATTTGCAACCTAACAATATCTAAATTTTTGTAAATTTGTTGAAAACTTAGGAGTATCCCCCTCATGCAAAGCTCCGTCCTTAGCTGATTTTGGCTTTACATTTAGATCATATTGGTTATTTGTTCTCTATCAGTTTTTAAACATCATTGATTTCATGGTCTTCCAAACGTTTAGCTTTTATCTGCACTGAAATTGTCGAAATGCGCATATGCAGAAATTAAATTCACAGTTACGTTGGTATTTAGTTATTTAGACATTTATATCTTGTTAACTTTGGAATGAGAGCAGAATAGGGTCTGTAAGTCTCGTCATGTGACACCGAGAATTCACGATAAAATTGAAATTTGAAAACGTCTCCCGTCAAAAGATGCCGTTTTAGGATTATGACGTTTAATTTTTTGTTTGGAACGTCATATATTATCGTGCAAAATGCAACTTCCGGGTACAAAAATTGCAGTTTCAAAATTCAACGAGACTTACAGACCCTATTGTTGAAAACAGATTTTCGATATTCATACCATAAAACATTATCTGCCTTATTTCCTCATGGACAGTCATCCAGCGACTTAAAAAAAACCTTCAAATTGACAAAATGTCTGCAAGTCTCGTCATGTGACTTATGACAATCAACGATAAACAGGCAATTCGAAACCGTTTCGAATTGCCTGTTTCACCAAAACATGACGTCAGAGGATAGTGACGTTCAAACGTTTGTTTGAAACGTCATATATCTTTGTTTACAATGTAACTTCCGGGTACATTTTTTGATCCCGGAAGTTCCAAAATTGTACGAGACTTACGAGGCCCTAAAAAAAGAAGGAAATTCTCCGATGTGAAGAACAAACGTGATCTATGTGAAATTTTGTTTCCTCTTTTATTTGTAAATAACAAAAAAACCGAAATGACTGTTAATTTAGGTACTGCGTATGCGCATTTCGACAAATTATGTGTCTTCAGTGCAGATCAAATCAAAACTTTTGGAAATCCATAAACCACTTTATGTATAAAATCTGGTAGAGAAAAATTACCAATGAAATAAAAAGAAAAGCCAAAATGAGCTAAGGACCGGGCTTTGCGAGAGAGAAATATTCCTAAGGTTTAAATAAAATCTTCTTAAATTTGGATATTGCCAGTTTTTACATAATATAAATCAGTTATAATTTTTGATTTTATGAAAATCGTAAAATAAAAAAAAGAATGTTATAGACTATGTTATTGGCTTGTTTTGAACTTGCTGCGAAGCATGAATTGAATAATTGTTTGCAGCAGGGGCTGTCGAAAAAAAAGTTCCTGATTTATCAAACACGTTTAGATATCAACTCCTAGTGACTAAAAGCGTCACGTCATCTAATGAAAGGACTTCTACAGCCTGGCTAATTTTCGACTTGGTTAAAACTTCCATGTTTTTGTATATACTTGTGTTTTATGAATAAGATGACGTCAGTTTAAACTATTGTTGTTCAAGCCATCTAATGGGTTCAATTGATCTACAGAGATATAATAGGGTCTGTAAGTCTCGTCATGTGACTCACGAGAATCCACGATAAACAGGCAATTCGAAAACGTTTCCCGCCAAAACATGACGTCTTAGTATTATGAAGTTCAATTTTCTGTTTGAGACGTCATATATCTTTGTTTAAAATGTAACTTCCGGGTACAGCTTTTGATCCCGGAAGTTCCAAAATTGTACAAGACTTACAGGCCTTATAAGTAATACTCATATTAACCTTTTGCCTTAGTCAACTTCTTTACCTTTTTATACCCTGCCACACATAGTGGCGAGGTAATATGTGATACCCTCAGTCGTGTGTCCGTTCGACCGTCCGTGTGTCTGTCTGTCCGTCCGTCCGTCCTTCCCCCGAAGGTTTCCGACTGATAACTTGTCAACGAAATAACATGCTGTCTTCAAACTTGGTATGTAAGTTGTTTACCAAAAAACTCAGGCCGAATTCGATTTTGGGTTCAGAAGTCCAAGGGGTTCTGGAGTTATGCCCCTTGAAACTTGGAAATTTTGTGAATTTTAGGGTTTCCGACTGATAACTATTGGGTGAAACAACATACAGCCTACATACTTGGTATGTAAATTGTGTACCACAAAACTCAGGCCAAGTGTGATTTTGGGTTCAGAGGTCCAAGTGGTTCTGGAGTTATGTCCCTTGAAACTTTAATTTTGAATTTTAGGGTTTCCGTCTGATACCTTTTGAACGAAACAACATACAGCCCATAAACTTGGTAAGTAAATTGTTTATCAGAAAACTCAGGTCAAGTTTTGATTTTAGGCTCAGAGGTGCAAGGGGTCCTGGAGTTATTCCCCTTGAAACTTTGAAATTTTGTGAGTTTTAGGGTCTGTCTCCAAACTTTGTAAGTTGTTTACTAGAAATTAAAACTTAGTTCGTCTTGGGTACAGAGATCCAAGAGGTTCTGAGGACGTTACGCCCCTTGAAACTTTGTGAAACGTGGCGGGGTATCATTAGTTTTCAATAATATTTCATCCTAAGAAATTAGAGGCTGTACACACTTCGGATCTACGAAATATCAGGTGCAAATAAATATGCTAATTGTAAACGTCAATAATTTGAGGCATTGCCTTGGGGTCACCTTCAGCAATTTCATTTCTTGTGCTGTAAATAGTAAATGGC
>MJUU01007548.1:5472-19153 GCA_002080025.1 Modiolus philippinarum | reverse complement strand
ATTTATACACGCCTTTATTTTTATATATCTGATCTCAGTAAAATTTTGATTAAGTGTTGAAATTTTTGTTATTTTTATCTGTGTAAAACGAGACTAAAATGTCACATGCTCAGCTGTCATGAATTGCAGCTTTTTAAAAAATCAGTAACATCTCTGCTCCTTATAAGAATTTGACATGTTTAGACATGGTACTGGAGGAAAATAAACCTGAAATACATTTAAACTATTAAGGATGAGATATTTTTTTTTTTATTTGTATTTAGTCCAACAATCTTAAATTGTCACAGGCGTGTGATATGTCATCAATGTTTCGGGTTGATATCAGTTGCTTCTGGTTCATCACACACTAAATCCGTGCCTTATTATCAGTTATTTACATAATAGATTAATATCTTCTTACATGAGAGCAGATCAAAGATCGGTATATCTTTCACGATTGCAAGAAATTCTTTTTTTTTTCTTGAGTGGAGCGCAATGAAACGAGAGAATAAGATGAAGAATTTCTTACAGAAATGAAAGATATTCCTATCTTTGATTTTAAGCGAATGTAAGTAGCTATTACTTCCGTAAAATACGACAAGAAACATCTGGAAGCCTATATTGTGCGAGTTGCGTGGTCGCCATTTAAGTGTACCTTTCATTGTGACTTCATATGTTTTATGAGTTTTTATAGTTACGATTATTGTATCACAAAAATGAACACTCATGGTTAGTCATTTACCTATGTGAGACGAGGTCGCGTGCATCGATCTCACATGGGTCGTCTCACACTTTAAACTATCATTTATGGAAGAAATAGTTGTTGGCAATTTACGAAAATAATGAAATAAAAGTAAAAGTGAAATTGAAAAACATAGACATGAAAATGTGAGGTTACTAATTTCTGAAACTGATAAATATTTAAAACAATGTGAGTTTAATTCATTTTTTTTCTTATCTTTCTTGGGTGACAGGATGAAAAAACATTAAATTGTGCGATTTTTAAGCTAAATATATGTAATTGTTCTGCTGACGTCACCACCGGGCTGTATTTGCTCAGCAGGCTGTATCGGATCTCAATACAGCCCGCACAAGCGATACAGCCCGCTTAGAGTATTTTTTGGGCTGTATGTTGAAATACAGTACACCATGTGATAGTAATTGAACCAATTGAATTATTTGTAACAAAAGTGATATAAAATAAATTGCAGATGTGCACCATGCATTTAGTTTTTCATTAATTTTGATGTTTGCGATTTTCTTGCTATCTTTAGATTTCTTCATTTTAGCTCATTGGATTCTTAAGAGTATGCCTCCATTATCTGCAACTCCTCTTAAACCGCTTGATACTTTCAAACTAAACTTGCAAGGATGCTTCAGTATATATTGCAGATGTGCACCAGGCATTTTGATTTTCTTTAATTTTGATTTTTTTTTTATTATCTGTGGTCTTTGTCATTGTGTCGCCTGCATTCGCGCAGTGGCGACATATAGGGATCACTATCCGTCGTCTTGCATCGTCGTCGTCATCGGCGTCACAAAAATTTTGGCCACAGTTTTCTCAGGAACTATGTATCCGAGCTTTCTGCAATTTTGCATGGAGTATCGGTATGGGGCTCTATACAGTGTAACAGAGTTTGGGATCCCTCGCATGCCCACTTCCTGTTTGACGGAACTTAGAATATTTTTTGCGTCTTGAAAATTTCTGTCATATTTTTCTCAGGAACCACAGATCCCAGCCTTCTACAATTCAGTATGGAGTATCAGTATGGGGACCTATACTGTGTAATCAAGTTTGGGATCTCTTGCATGGCCACTTTGTCACAATTTACTCAGGAACCACTTTTCCCAGCCTTCTGTAATTTAGCATGGAGTATCAGTATGGGGACTTATACCGTGTAAAAGAGTTTTGAATCTCTGGCATGCCTACTTCCTGTTTGACTGAACTTGGAATATTTTCCAAGTCTTGAAAATTTCTGTCACGTTTTTTCAGACACCACATATCCCTGCCCTCTGCAATTTGGCATGGAGTATCAGTATTGGGACCTATAATGTGTAAGAGGGTCTGGGATCTCTTGCATGCCCTTTTCCTGTTTGATGTAACTTACTTTTAGTGATATATTACGCAGGCAACACATGTCTTCCGTGGAAGACTTACTACTAAATTATAACAAAACAGGAATTCTTAAAAATATATAGTGCAGGCGACATATGTGTTCCGTGGAACACCAATGCATTTTTTTTTCATATCTGACACATTATGAGAATAGAAAAGACAATTTTAAAATTTATGTTAAATTTTCCTACATAAACAAAAAGTTAAAATTCAAATGAATCCAAGATTAAAAGAAAAAAGAAGGAGTGAAAATGTCATGAGAATTTTCTTTATACATCTTAGGAAATTTGATGGACATTTTCTACACATGTGTGGTGCAATAGCAGCCATAGCTATGAAATTGTTACAACGTCCATGAAACAGTGATGACTTGGAAGCTGACGTCAATCTTCATTTTAATTCGCTTTTCTACAATTTTCTGTCTACAACGGTAGTTTAATGCACATTCCAATTAAACCAATTTGCGTTAGAGAAATGTACCATTAAACCAAATTCATTAAAGTGAATTAGTCAATTCAAACTCCAATGCGCATTCTAATTCCAACTGAAAAAAGACGTGTAGACAGGATCAGCGTTTTAATTTGTGTGAATTCAAAATAAAATTTTAAGATCATTTGGGATGTTTTTCCATATTTGAAACATAATAGATATATCATAACATTGCATTTTTTATATCATACCCATTATCAGCCCATGGTCAAAATCATCCCTCTAGCCTGACGGCTCTTGGGCTGATATACAAACCTAGGGCTGATAATGGGTCCAATATGAAAAATGCCATATTATAATCTATATATATTTAAACTGTTATGCTAGCTGTATCACACATTTGTGTACATCTGTTCTTACATGTTATAAGAATGTCTGTATGTTTGTTGTATATTCAACAAGGTTTTAAAGTGTTGCATATCCTTGGAACATTACTGAAATAGACAACTGTATGTATGCAGTGTAATTGATCTGATGAATTAAGTTATTTTTTTTTTCACTTTGTTGCTTAATATCAGTCAAACTCATTTTAAAGTGATCAGATGGCTGGTAGATGTTAGTTTTGCACTTTAAAAGAGCTGTATCAGTTTAGAACTGTTTGGACTGATCACTAACACTGACTAAGGGCAATTTATGCTGATTATCTCATTTTACTGCTGAGGGAAACTTTATTTTAAGCTGTTTCTATAGAAAAGCAATAAATTTTATTTAACATATTATTATTTTAGTAGGGAAGCCACTGATATAAATATATATTTTATCCACTCCATTTTGAAATCCTGGATATAACCGCACTGTATTTTAGGATTTAAGGGAGTCAGTTGAAGATTTTACAATATCAAAATGAATTTTCTCATGACATGTTAGTGGAGCTGCAAAATGGATATTTGCAACAGTAAAATTTTAGGTTTATCCACCCAGATCCTGAAATGTTCTAAATGGAAATAAATCAAAGTACAGTCAAAATTGATTTTACATTTACCAGAAATTAAGTATGGATTTGCATCATCACTATGTGAATGGTTCAGATGGTAAATCATGGATTTTACCACCTAACAAAATGTTCTGCTAGCCAATTAAAATTAGAGTAACATGCATGCATTATAATTTAGTCTTGTAAAATACAATTGCTTGAAAGTTGTAGCATGAGTCTGTTCTGCAAATCATATTGTTATAACGTGGCGACATAATTACCTCATTGGTTCTGTTTATATGTATGTAAAATATTGTATGAATTATAGTGTATTTGTTACTTACATATCCAAAACAAATAAAAGGATGGCCATTATTAACATGTAAAAACTTGAAGTGCTTAATTTATAATAAACAGTTATATAATACTGTATCATTATACTTGTCCTATTTGGCTTTGTTAACACTGCCTGTCCATGTAACAGTATATGGACCGGCAGCCAGTCCATACAATATATTGTGATGTCACAATTATTTTTTCCACTTTGTTATGAGCTATTTCAAATTACAGAGTTCACGTGATGGATTTAATTAACAAAAATAAAGTGTACAGTCTTTTAAACATAATTTTGTGAATTGGTTACCACACATAATTTGTTTAATCCATTTTAAGGTTATATTTTAACATTGAATTTTTTTTAGTGAAATAATAGAAGGAAAAAAAGAATGAATCTGGTATATATTTCCGGAGTTAAAGTATAACATATCAAATAGGTCATGGCAAATCGGGCCAAATGCCAGTTTATGGACCTTATAGTCACCCCAAAAATACTATATGGACCTCAGCTTTTCTTTGGTCCATATATTATTTTTGGGGTGACCACTCAGTCCATAAACTGCCATATGTCCCTCATTGCCATGAACTATTTGATAAGTAATAAGATTTCTCTTTGCTTTTAACCAATGACAGTAAAATTTGCAAAGTTCAGATTGGATGAAATAAGAAATAGTTTTGCAAAAACAGTGAAAAATATGTAAAGATTACCGGTATATCGAATTTCCACAAGTATGTAAAGATTATATCGATTTTCCACAAGTAACATGCATAAGTCTTGCAAAAATCTAAAATGTAAGGAATTGCCATCCTTTATAATAAATTGAAATGTTCTTTATATATATTGTAATCTAAATATATTTGTGATAAATGTTTGTTATAAGAAGTAGATATATGTAGAGAAATTTAGTTCATTTATATTTTCTATATTTTATTGTTTTAACCAAAGTGTTATAAAAAACATATATATTTATCCATTATTTAGGCCAGGTAAACATATTTATCCGTTATTTAGGCCAGGTAAACAAAGTGTTTTTGCTTCTCGGGTCATTTTTTTCAGATTGAAAGATAAATTAATAAGGTCAGCCACTTTTAATTATTTTGCAATTAAAACCAGGAAAATGGGTGTCAGCATATTTAAATGCATTTTGATATTTTTAATCATGAAAAATAATTTACAATGTGTTTTGTTTGGAAAATTTGATAAACGAAGGTCTGAGAAGCTATTCATTTTTTGCCTTGGCCTTAATGGTTAATGTGTCAAATAAAAATTTCTGATTTAAGTTGAATTAAACATTTTAAAATGCTACCAAATCATTACCTATTTTAGTATGTTACCAAATCTTTACTTTAAACTTTTATTTTATTTTATTGAAAGTTTTGTGATCTTGGACAATTGGCTTCCAACTTATTATTTATAACTATTATATTGAGTTTCCAGTATTAAAAGTAGTTTTTATAATGTCATGGAAAAGAAGTACTTTAGAAAAATTGTTTGGTTTTAATTATATTAAAAATCTTCCATTAAGAATATGCCAAATATTCCTTTACGTAGGTCCCTATTACCTCATTTTCAATTGTCATTTATTTTTTGTAGTTACCGTAAGTAAAACATCTGGGCAAGTAATGTTTTGTTTTTCATGAGGCCATTTTTTTTTAATATTTTTAGTTGTATAGACTTTTCCCAAAAAAATGTCAGGGTTCTCACCAAAAAAATGTGTTTGAAAAATTTCTCTCTTACATAAATTAGGCTTGAGATTTCCGGGAAAAGGTGGGGAGGAATTGTGTTAGCACATGTTCTCTTAAATGGATGATTGGATTTTGATGTTTCACAGTTGTAATATGCCACTTCAAAATATTCATGAAGTAATATGGTTCTGCTTGAAAATTTGAAGGGGAGACAATTCAACTTTGTATATTTTCTGGACAAAAGCTTGAGGTACCTTGTCAGCGCACACCCTTCAAAACTGCTTTTTGAACTTTTACAAAGTTATAGTATACCATCTGAAGATGTGCATTAAGTTATATGGTTTCTGCTCAAAATTTTAAAGGGGAGAATAATTGACAATATTTTCTAGAAAGGGGAGGTACTTTGTCAGGGCATGTCCTTCTAAATGGGTGCTTTGATTTTGATGAAATATTACGCATGTGAAGTACTAGTATACCACCTGAAGATCTGGTTTTGTTCAAAGTTTTGAAGGGGAGATAATTCAACTATGTATATTTGCTGGAAGAAAAGGGGGAGCATAATCATTGTGTCCAAACATACTAATAGTTGCTCTTACCATATTGAATCAGGGTTCAGTGATCGGGGGTATAACTGGCTGCCAATTGGTGACAACTCTACTTTCATTCTACTGCAAGTTCATGGTACAAAATACTGGAGTTACTGTAAATTTAGTTTCTGCATACAGCCATTTCAACAACTTATGTCTTTTCAGTTTGGAGGACCATCAACCAAAAATTTGTAAAATCTGATAGAGCACTAAAACCAAAAAAAAAGAGATCCAAATGGAAAGCCAAAAACAGCTAAGGATAGAGCTATGCAACAGGGAGATGCTCCTTAGATTTAAGCTAATTAAAAAAAAATTTTATTGCAAGTTTCAAGATAATATCGGTTTCAGCACTGAAGTACTAACCACTGGGTTGGTTAATACCCTCGGGGACTAACAGTCCACCAGCGGATGCATCGGCCCAGTGGTAATAAATAACTAGATACCGAAATTACTGTAAATTTAGTTTCTGCTTATATCCACTTCAACTTTATATATGTATCTTAAGTGCAGATCAAATTAAAATATTTAAAATTGTGCTAGAGTGAAAATTGACTAATTATACATTTGTATTTTAGACATTGAAAAATATATCTACAAATTGGGACAAAATTGGACATTGGATGAATAGAAAAGTTACTATAACAAATCAAAAAAACAAAACAAAAACAAAAAAAACAGCATTTCAACCAAAAATCATGGTTGGTGGGTCTTTAAAACTAAAATAAAAAAAATTGCCTAGTAATTGAAGTCACAGTGGGCATTATGCATGTTGTTTAGTTAAATCTTAGAACGATTTTTTTAAATTATTTTTTACAAGTTATTTGTGTTATTAAATGCATTTTATATTACAAATAATGTTTGCTTATTTATTATTTGTTCCTTATGTTCCTAATTTCAACTATTTTTTGGTGAAATTAAAAATTTGAAAATTGAAATACATGTTGTTTTTAATGGGTTTCAGTGTTGATTGTCGTATTATTGAAAATTTTTAGATATGTGTACACACTCCTGGTTCTATGTCTGTTTTGTATAAGAACCTGAAACCAAGGTATCAAACTATGAACCAAATATTTATGGCATTCTCTTCTTGTTCATCCATTTAAATGAAGAAAACAGAATGATCTGTTGCCCTCAAGTAGTATCCATTTGCAGTATAAAAGGTGCATTGTTTATTTACAATTCCAGAACATTTGATAAAACCTGTTAAGGTATTACAGGACTATGGAGTACCCTCTGCATCCACATCTGAGTGTGTGTCCTAATTTAGGTATATATTTTGGTTGCTAAACAAGATAGTTATCAAAAACGTTGCATATTAGGGCCTCTTGGGCCAACTTATAGCCTCCAAGAAATTTGGGTCTCTTTGACCTTATTTTCTGCTTGATTGCCTTTCATTTAGGCCTATGTTCATGACTGAGTCACTGTACATGGTAAGATCATCTAAGTTTGCATGTGCATGCATCTTTAATGGTAGATCAGCATACAGGCAAAATTAGGTCACTTTGACCTTCATTTTCTGTATGCATGTTTTCTCAAATTTCATATCTTGGCAACTGCACATGTTGGAATCATCTAAAATTGTATGTGTATGCATCTTTGGTTGAATGTCGGTATTCAGGCAAAATTAGGTCACTTTGACCTACGTTTTTTGCATGGTCAATTAGGTCAGTTTTAATTACATGGCAGGATCATATACCTTGCATGTGCATGCATCTTTGATTGTAGGTCATCATCAAGGCAAAATAAGGTCACTTTGACTTATATTTTCTGCATGATTGACTTACATTCAAGTACACTCAAGAGTTTCTATCTATTTAGATGTACATTGTAGGATCAAATAACCTTGCATGTGAATGCATCTTTAGTGGCAGGCCAGAATCCAGACAGAATTAAATCACTTCCATACATTTTCTGCATGTTTGATTAACATTCAACTTTTTGTCAGAGTTCATATCTATACTCAACAACAAAAGAAACGCACCACTAATGTATATTTCTATGTACCTTAAAATTCAACAGCAAATATCTCTCCGAATACTTGCTTGAACAACTTGAAATTTTTATACCCCGCCACACGTAGTGGTGAGGTATTATGTGATACCCCAAGTCGTGTGTCTGTCCGTCCGTCTGTCCGTCCATCCGTGTGTTCGTCCGTCCGTCCATCTGTCCCCCGAAGGTTTCCGACTGATAACTTGTGAACGAAATAACATAAGGTCTTAAAACTTGGTATGTGACTTCTTTACCACAAAACTCAGACCAAGTTCGATTTTGGGTTCAGAGGTCTAAGGGGTTCTGGAGTTATGCCCCTTGAATCTTTGAAATTTTGCGAATTTGAGGGTTTCCGACTGATAACTTGTGAATGAAATAATGTATTGTCTTCAAACTTGGTATGTAACTCGTATACCTCAAAACTCAGGCCAAGTTTGTTTTCAGGTTCAGAGGTCCAAGGGGTTCTTGAGTTATGCCCCTTGAAACTTTGAAAATTTGCGAATTTTAGGGTTTCCGACTGATAACTTGTGAATGAAATAATATATTGTCTTCAAACTTGTATGTAAAACTGAGGCCAAGTTTGTTTTCAGGTTCAGAGGTCCAAGGAGTTCTTGAGTAATGCCCCTTGAAACTTTGAAATTTTGCTAATTTTAGGGTTTCCGACTGATAACTTGTGAATGAAATAATATATTGTCTTCAAACATGGTATGTAAGTTGTATACCACAAAACTCAGGCCAAGTTCGATTTGGGGTTCAGAGGTCTAAGGGGTTCTTGAGTTATGCCCCTTTAAACTTTGAAATTTTGTGGAACGTGGCGGGGTATCATGTAATGCACCATTACTATTTTTACACATTGTTTCTCTTATCACAAAGTCAAAATTCTGAAAAAAATGAAACATTTTGGAATTCTGAATTTCATTTTCTCAAAAAACCACTTTTTTCACTCAAAGATGCAAAAATTGTTGAAAAGGATGAATTTTGAACCTTTTGTGTTCCTACCTGTAAGATTTGGTAAAAAATTACTGTTTTGTAACTTTTGACAATACAATTTCCAAACAAGCTCATTCTGAGGAAAGCAATTCTTTGACTTTTGTTTTCTCACACATTCAGCAGAAACCGTTGCTGTGACTTGAAAATGACAATTTTTTTTTGACAAAAAACGATTTGCTTGTTCTGGACATTTGAAATTAAAATTTACATAAGAAAAGCTGATATGGCTAAACTAGAAAAACTATGAGCAAAGCTCGCTGATATATACCCCCTGCTCCCCATTCGATAATCAATCAAATCAAATTAATTTCTGTAAGAGAAGATGCACATCTACATTATGTCACAAAGACTTTCCTAAAGTTTCATGAGTGGTGGGGGGGGGGTAGCGGATAAGAGATGGGTATCCACTTGTAATATAATGGCAAAGTTCATGTTTTGCTATGGGAACCCCCAAAATCAATCAAATCAAATTCTGAAATAGGAGGTGCACATCTACGTGATGTCACAAAGACTGTGTTAAAGTGTCATTAAAATCTGCTCAGAGGTTCAGGAGGAGTAGCGGATATGAGATGGGTACCCCCTTGTAATGTAATGGCAAAGTCCATGTTTTGCTGTGGGAAACCCCAAAAATCAATCCAATCAAATTCTGAAGAAAGGTGCACATCTACATTATGTCAAAAAGACTGTGTTAAAGTTTTATGAAAATCTGCTGAGTGGTTCAGGAGCGGTCATACTAAAAAGCGCCCGGGAAGGTAAAAAGCGCCTGGGAGTTGTAAAAAGCGCCCGGGGTATATAAATCTGTCAATAATGTTGGAAGTTTCCCGTGATTTTTTCGTTTTAAGGTTTTTTTCCATTTCTCACACATAAAATTGTAATTTTAGAAAGTCATGTGTGTCTTTCTGACTTGCATAATTACTGCAAATTAATTGCGTGTTAATCTGTCGTAGCACAAGTAAAGTCACGCGTTCTCCGGCCATTAAGAATAGTACAAAAGAATACTGACGCACGTTTTGTGCTCTTTGATATAAAACCGGATATTTTAATCAGTCTTTTATAATTTTATAATTGTTGGTTCGTTCAAGTACAAAATCAAATATGAATAACTGGGTTCCACAGGAGTCTAAGCATTCATAATGGTCGATCTAGATGGTAAAACATCCGGTACAAGTTGAGTGAATGAACATAGTATTTTTTTCCTCATGCCTAGCTAATTTTCTTAAAATGTTTAATGTCAGGCAATGCAATGTGTTCAACAACATCAGATAATTGCAAGATTGTTTTGTAGCCCCTCATAGTTGAACCCGTTTCGAGTTGTAACCATTCAGCTGGCAAAAATTTAGAGAACGTAATCCACGATTTGACAGGAATTTATAGCAAAGTATACAAATGTTACGTTTCACAATATATCTACATAATATATTTTGTCATTTCGACCGGTATTATCCTTTATATGAATATTAACAAGATGTGTTTGTGAAACACTACATATGCCCTCAGAACCAATTTTTGACCTCTGTGACCTTGACCTTTGACCTGACCTAATTTTGGGGGCATATTTATGTTCCTCTTGACTAGACCTATACACCTGCCAAGTATGATAAATCTATCTTGAATAGTTCAAAAGTTACAGCCAAGGTTAAAGTTTCGGACAAACAGACAGACAGACAGACAAGACAAAACAATATGCCCCCGATCCTCGATCTTGGGGCATGAAAATCCCCCCGGGTGTTTTTTATTTTCCCCGGGGGCTTTTTAGTATGACCCTTCAGGAGGAGTAGCGGATAAGAGATGGGTACCTCCTTGTAATGTAATGGCAAAATTAATGTTATGCTATGGGAACCCCCAAAATCAATGAAATCAAATTCTGAAATAGGAGGTGCACATCTACATTATGTCACAAAGACTGTGTTTAAGTTTCATTAAAATCCGCTCAGTGGTTCAGGAGGAGTAGCAGATAAGAGATGGGTACCCCTTGTAATGTAATTGCAAAGTCCATGTTTTGCTATGGGAAACCCCCAAAATCAGTTACATCAAATTCTGAAATAAATGGTGCATATCTACATTATGTCACAAAGACTGTGTTAATGTTTCATTAAAATCTGCTTAATGGTTTTTTGGAGGAGTAGCGGATAAGAGATTGGTACCCCCTTATTATGTAATGGCAAAGTCCATGTTTTGCTATGGGAAACCTCGAAAATCAATCAAATTCTGAAAAAGGAGGTGCACATCTACATTATGTCACAAAGACTATGTTAAAGTTTCATTAAAATCTGCTCAATGGTTCAGGAGGAGAAGCGGATAAGAGATTGGTACCCCCTTGTAATGTAATGGCAAAGTTCATGTTTTGCTATGGGAAACCCACAAAATCAATTAAATCAAATTCTGAAATAGGAGGTGCACATCTTTACTATGTCACAAAGACTGTGTTTAATTTTCATTAAAATCTTCTCAGTGGTTCAGGAGGAGTAGCGGATAAGAGATGGGTACCCCCTTGTAATGTAATGGCAAAGTCCGTGTTTTGCTATGGGAAACCCCCAAAATCAATTAAATCAAATTCTGAAATAGAAGGTGCACATCTACATTATGTCACAAAGTCTATGTTAAAGTTTCATTAAAATCTGCTCATTGGTTCAGGAGGAGTAGCGGATAAGAGATGTGTACCCTCAAGTGTAATGGACGGACGGAAGGACGGACGGACAACCCCATCACTATATACCCCCACTTTTCAAGCGGGGGTATAAATATCTAGGGAGCTAGATAATATTAAAAAAGTGGTGCGTTTCTTGTGTTGCTCAGTATTTTAACCGTACTTGCATCTATGGTGGAAGGTGGTCATTGAGGCTTTTATCTACATGCTCACATTCAAGTTCACGTCTTGAGTTCATTTCTCAGTAACCATACAGGGTAGAATCATCTGACCTTGCATGCATCTTACATTTTCCTCGTGATTAACTTGTATTCAACTGTACATTGCAGGATCATCTAACCATCTTTGTTGTTAGGTTAACATCCAGACAAAATTCAATCACTTCCCTACAACTGTACATGGTAGAATCAACTAACCATGCATCTTTGAAGGAAGGTCAGCATCCAGGCAAATTGGTCACTTTGACCTGCAGTTTTGCATGATCTACTTGCATTCAAGTTTACACCCTAATTCATATCTTGGTAAGCATTGACTTACATTTAAGTACACTCAAGAGCTCCTATCTATTTAAATGTACATTGTAGGATCAAATAATCTTGCATGGAATGCATCTTTAGTGGCAGAATTAAATCACTTCCATACATTTTCTGCATGTTTGATTAATTTACTTTATGTCTATAGGAGTCTAGGATGATGTTTATTTCGCTGAACTTGATTACTCTTTATTCGGGGGCCGACTCCGACCTGCCGTTGGGTGTGGGGATTGAAGATCTTATGGTGGCTTTGAAATGTTATTATTCCCCTTTGGGTCGTTGTCTCTGTGACACATTCCCCGTTTCCCTTCCTTTTTCTTTACATGGTAGGATAATTCAATCTTGCGTGTTCTTGCATCTATTGTGCTAGGTCCGCACATTCAGGCAAAATTGGTGATAATTGTCCTTAGTCAGCCCCTTTTTAACACATGTCTGGTAAGCCTATTTTAGTGTCAAGATGTCGGCCAGCAAGGGACATAATTATACACCCTCCCCTTCCCCCAAAGCAAAGTTTGAGGATATATAGGAATCACCTTGTCAGGCCTGTTTGTCCTTCTGTCCTTCTGTCCATCCATGCTTGTCTGCGCATGTCCTATGCAGCTGCTTGGATTTTGATGAAATATTAGACAGTTGTAGTATACCACTTGAAGATGTGTATGAAATTTTGAATTGAGATAATTGGTCTTTGAATATTTTCCAGAAAAAAAGGTGGAGGAACCTTGTCACTTCATGTGCTTTTAAATGGCTGCTTGGATTTTTTTATACGACCGCAAAAATTTTGCGGTCGTATTATGGTATGGCGCTGGCGTCGGCGTCGGCGTTGGCGTCGGCGTCGGCGTCGGCGTCTGTGGACAGCATAACTTTAGTTCTAGTGAACGCATTGTTATCAAATTTTAGTATGATGTTTGTTGGCACAAGCTTAAGCCCGGGTTTTAATTTCGCGTTCCTTGCCCAACCCGTTTTTGAAAAAGAGGCAAAAAGGGGCCAAAATGGGGTAAAATTAGGTGTTTTCGTGTCTGTGGACAGCATAACTTTGATTCTAGTGGATGGATTGTTTTCAAATCTTAGTATGATGTTTCTTGGAACATTCTTGAGAAACGTTTTTTTTTCCTTTAGGTTTTTGCCCCACCCATTTCAGAATTAGGGGCCAAAAAAGGGTTAAATGAGGTGTTTCCACATATTTGACTGTAGAATCTTTATTATTTATTGGATTTTGATGGGGTTTGTTTCAGTGTGCTCCTGAGGAAATTTCCAATCTGAAGTATGCCAAAGGATTTCACGTAGCATGTACCACTCACGAGATAAATGGGGCCCAACAGGGGCAAATCTCAAAAAAAATATTTTTTTTTATTTTAAGTCCGATTTTGATGCAGTTTTTTTCAATGGATTCCTTGCGAAAAATTAATATAGCACTCA
>MJUU01007547.1:0-32204 GCA_002080025.1 Modiolus philippinarum | reverse complement strand
CCCCCCCCCCCGAAAATCAAATGGTCCGTGTCTAATTGGTATTGATTCTTATTGATTTTTGAATTAAATTAAATTCAACCACTGAAACTGGCAGTCGTTTACATTTCCGCTCATAATATTTTTTGATCGGCAGGCATATTTGATTATGACTGCATGTATTACTTTCCGATGAACCTGCCATAAATAATTGACGAATTTCAACCTCGTGTATGATCAACTTTGTATAAATACTGAGATTTTTAACGTTTTCGTCGTTACAATAAAGCAGTTTATTTAATAACTTTTCTCTCTTACTCGTTCATATTTATCGCCGCCATCTTCTTTTCATGCGCTGTTCCAAACGCATCACCTGATCAGTTGGCACAATCGCAACATGTTCTGCACAACTGTCCTGACCCACTCGATTACTGTTCAGAGTGTTCGGAGTGTTTAGCTATAATCCAGCACAACGCAGATCGATGTAGGAAGAGAAACACCTGGCACTTCCACATCCTTCATATTTGTATTATTCTCCAATGTTTAGGAGAACTGCGGTAATTACTATGGCACACAGTTCAAATGCAAATTATCCTTACAAAGTTTTTAAGTGATAAGCCAACAGCGCAGTCAGCATTTTAAAAATACAAAGGGACGTAACCGAAATCCAACAATTATTTTATTGGGTCAAGGGCATGAGGGGAGGTATTCGAATTGAAGCAACGGCAGTAGAATACCGAAGGAACAAGGGAAGCGATGACTACAAAAATCGAAGTCCAAAGACATGGCAAAAACGATAACAGATAAAAACTAAACAGATAAACAGATAAAGACAAAACAAGTACGTGAGACAGCTACAATGCACGGATATAAAAAGTTACCTTAAGAACTAAGGCACTCATAGTGAACTCCCATAAAAACCGGGAGTGACATCAGGTACTCCGGAAGGGTAAACATGTCCTGCTCCCCTAGCGACACCCGTCAACTAATATACAGAAATTTATTAGAACGGTATTGCCCAATCAAATTGCGTGAAATAATATGAAATCAGGTTAAAAATTGTCATGTAGTAATATTATCATTGACAGGAAAAGACTATCACTGTTGTTCGCAGAAAAAAATGTCTTTTTAATTTATGTATTGTTTCGTGTCTAAAACAAAACAGACAAAACTGAAAAGTAACTTGGGAATGATAAAGAACGTACTGTAAATGCACAAGTGTATGCTTAGTTTAAAGTTTTTGTTGTTTAAGTAAATGCAATTGAAATGTAGATTTGCAAAACATTAAGGGGGTAGACATGGGGTATGAGGAGATAACTCTGTTTTTCACTCTTTTATTACCTACTTAAACAAATAGAATCATCACAATAGGTATGATAAAAAATTTTAAATTGTATTTTTTTTTCTACACATCAAATAAATATTCATTTGGTCATGAAAACAACCACCCAACATCCAATTATTTATAATGCATGTATTTTACTCTACAATTTTGCAATCCTATCCAAATATAATGAAAATATGTATTAGTCGGATTTCTTGCAAGGGAGGTAATTTATAGCACAGATTAAGCAATTTTGTTGATTTTTACCCACTTATTCTAAATTAAGAAAAAATTGGACGGTAGAATTTTCTAAAGTTTTAATATGTCTTACATTTACTAGTTTTCTCTCTATTCTCAGTTTTTAGTGAAAATTAAACGACAGAATTTTTTACGAGAAGTGTTCAATAGTGATCAAAATAGAGTAAAATTTTCAGCCTATACTGCTCAAAGCACCCATGTATTTCAGTTCAACCTAGTAAAATCATTATTCATGCTTGATTTTACATACATTTTTGTATGTCTAATCTACAGAATTTCGCATTTGAAATAATTATTAAATCAAATACAAATTTAATTAGAGCCAATTTTATTCACTACAATCAAGTCCTGAACGGACCAAATAATATGAGGAAACAGGGTATCTTTGATGACCACTACACATAAAACGAGACGGTAAAAAATGTTGAAAATTGCTCAAAGTCAATATGAGCATGTGTAGTTTGATACTGAAATTTATAAAAACCATTAAACGGGCGGAAAATTTTAGGCTTCCCAAGGTCTACTCCCTTAAATGGAAAATCAAATTAATGAACAAAATGTATGTGAGAATACAGGCTCATATAACAACAGGCAATACCTTACAAGATCTATGGAAGAATTCTAAGCGACAACTGAAATAGGGTTTATTTAAACTTTATAAAGATTTAAGAAAAAAATGTTTTTCCTAGATTTAGATGAAGTGTTTCTGGAAAAGTATTATTGTACAAGTTCCCTCCATTACAACATTTGATGAATGAAAGGTATTACAGTAATAATTTGTTAGGATGTTTACCAGTTACCGATAGAATTATACAATGTTTAAGGTTAATGAAGACGTATTTTGACGTGTATTTGAAAGTAAATAATAACAAAATCCCAATTATCGTATATTTAGATTCTGCATATAGCCATTTCAACAAATTATGTCCCTTCAGCGCAGATTAAATCGAAACGTTTGGAAGTTTGATGCAAAACATTTCTTAAATTTTCATTTCAGGAAAAACAAAATAAGTGTATCACTTTCGCATCTTATACAAACGTAATATCACCATAAGCCAGCTATGGCGTTTAATATTATGAAAGGGCCCACGGCAAGATGATTTTCCTGACATGCCTGAGGTTTGGAAAGAGATAACAATTTTTTATTGTTTGCAGACATTATCTTATTACACGAAGAAAGTGCAAAAAATAAATTGCTGTGCGGATTTTTTTTTGGTTTTTTGGGAGGGGGTGCGAGAAGGAATCATTTATTTATTTCAATTCATCATCACATAAACACAAAGTAATTGTATTGTAACATAATGAAACGTAAGAAAAAAATCTTTTGTGTCCGTATTTAAAAAAAGACATGTCCAAAGTTGTTCCTTATTGATAAAAAATTACCACATATCCAGCTGAATTTCTGTTGGGAATATTCTCCTTTTCTTATTTCAGAATTAAAGTTCTTTGACTCTGTGAAGTTTGAACTCCTTATCATATATATAGATGTCCTTTTGTGACCCTGTGACAAATGATTTTTTTTCTGGAGTTTTTTGTGTGTCTTTTAATAGGATTATAATAGGAAAATAAGGATTTAGTTCCTTTATGTGTTGATGTGAAAACCAAGGCATGGGAGATAATCAAATGTTTATGGTATATAACTAACCTCAATGTTACGATTATCGTTTTAATAAGGAATCTAATTTCAGGTTAGCAATGGCGTTGAAACCCTTTTGTGATACATGTCAAAGAAGAGACAAATCATGGCCTGCTTCTAAATTCTGCAGCGACTGTGAAGATGCTCTCTGTACCGAATGTGTGAATGTTCACAATACCTTTAAAGCTTTTGCCTCACATCATGTTGTCGACATTAACTTGGCAACTGACGAGTCTTATTCTGTTGATAAATATTGTAGCAAACATCGAGAGATGATTCTGGAACTATACTGCAGTGATCATGATACCCTTTGTTGCCGGTCATGTATGGTCATTGACCATCGAACTTGTGAGAAGCTCCTTCCTTTAGATGTCGCGTCAAAAAATGTAAAATCATCTTCACTGTTTCAAGACGCTTCATCGGATGTTGAACATTTAATTCAGACCTCAAACCAGCTCTCAGGTGAAAAGAACAAAATACAAATTGATCTAAAAGAAAGTAAAGAAATGGCGAAGAAGAACGTAGCAAAATTTAAAGAGGCATTGCTCACAAGAATAAATGAAATAGAGAAAAAATCTTTGTCAGATATAGATTCTGTCTTTTCCGATCTTTCTAAACAGGTCGATAAAGAAGATCAGGGTATTGAAATGAGGATACAGAGCATTCGTGAAATAACAAACCGATTTCAATTTGTAACAAACCATGGGTCAGACAGCCAAATATTTCGTTTATTACATTCAATAAAGTCCGATATGAGCAAGGTGGATAAAGATCTTGAAGAATATATACCTTCGCTGAGACTGCGAACTGTCGAAATTGATTACACAGATTTACTACCATTGATCAAAACACTGGCGTCCATAACCGTAAAAGAAAATCCATGTAATATAAATTACAAGCGCCTGAAAAATCAACATGCCCAAATGTTACAGATTCGGGAGCGAGTTCTGACTAAACTGGAACTGGAGACAAAAGTTAGTGTAACAGAAGGCCAATTTATTTCCGGTATGTGTATTACTACGGATAGTAGACTCATACTGTGTAAAAGTATTGACAGGTTTCTCGTAGTATTAACAGATACAGGCCAATTTATTCAGAAAATATCCCTACCTGCATATCCATGGAGTATTGCTATTGACCCAAAATCAGATGACGCATGGTGCACATTGCCTGAAGAGAACTATGTCCAGATTATCAATTCTAAAACTTATCAACCAATCCGGCAGGTAAATCTAAAGGGTAAAGGATATTACGGCATTGCGTTTATAGATGACCAAGTTGCACTTGGTGGTATTGGCAGAGTTAATATAATCAACAAACAAGGTGTAGTTACAAAGTCACTTAGTATGAGTGATGGTGTTGTACACTCAATTTTCGCTGCCGGAACAATGAGATTGTACTGCTGTCAAGCCAACAAAAGAATATTACATTGTATAGCTTTAGATGGTTCCAGTTTATTTACATACAGCTCACCAGAACTAGGCGGGCCGACAGGTATCACACAGGATTCCAGTGGTAAATTGTACGTTGTTAGTTACAACAAGCACAATCTTCACAAAATATCTCCAAGTGGTAAATTTATGGATATTATGTTGCAACAAGAAAATGGATTACAATGTCCTTACTGTTTGTGTTTCAATAGAGATTATTCTAAATTATTTATTCCGAACTATGGTGATAACAACTTACTTATTCTTAAGTGTATTTATAGCAAATTCTGATATGACACTTTTCTTTTTCTTTGTAAATATACCATACTCTATTCAATTCAATAAAATTTTCTATGAAACTCTATGAAATTTGAAAAACTGGATGTATGTTCAAATGATAAATTTTCTCTCACTTAGTAGACTTCAGAAAAATGAAGACAAAGAATCATAAACTTGAGGAATATAAATATGCAAAAAAATAGGTCAGGTCAAAGGTCAAGGTCACAGAGGGCAAACAGGGGTGTAATTGGCTGTTACACATATTCGACCATAGAATCCTTATTTATTTATCCTATTGAGATGTGGTTTGTTTAACGTTATTGCTAATAAAATTGCGCAACTGCAGTATACAACAGATTTGAGGTAGCATTTACCGTTTTTGAGAAACAAGCGGCTCAAAGGGGGACAAATGGAAAAAAAATTTCGGATTTTAATGCAGTATTTTTCTGTATGTTTCTTATAGCATGCTAAAACAGATACATTTTACAAATCAAACCATTTGAGTAAACAAGAGGCCCAAAGGGGCTTCATCTGTTTCAGAATAAAGGGGTTGACTTTGGTGTTTTTATGGTAATAAACAACTTTTAAACTATGAAAGATAAACTTAATACTTTGCAAGTGTATAGGTCTTGTCAAGAAGAACACAAATGTGCAAAAAAATAGGTCAAAGGTCAAGGTCACAGAGGTCAAAAAGGGGTTAAATTGGGTATTTTCATATATTTTACTGTTGAATCTGGGGGCATTTGTAGTAGTTCACAAACACATCTTGTTTTTTTTACTTTTCTTGGTATTGGTTAACCCCACCCCTTCGCTACCTATTGGTAATTAGCTAAATTATGAAATAACCTATTTTTATACTAATTTTCATAAGTATTTTTTAAATATTTTTTTTTGCACTTACTCCACAGGTAAATTCAAAATGTATCAAGGGTTATCTCGCGTTGGTCGACTCTCAAAATTGGTGCTGTCTTAATTGATATTGCTTAACATACCCATGTAATTAAAAAGGAAAATATTCTACATGCATTTTTCTACTTTATACGCTACTCAAAATTTAAAATTAGAAAAAAAATAATAAATCCCGAATTTAAGTTATTAATATTCGCATGTGACCTAAAGACACATTATTAAATCGATCCGTAATCTAGTGCGAATGTTTTTGATATTGAAAAATTCCGTTTTCTCTCAAAGCCCAAGTTTTTTTTGTTTTTTTTTTGAATATCTGAATTGATGTATTTTGGCCATTTCTCTAGTAGATACAGTAGGGAAAATGAAAGGATATGGAGTGAATGTACATGTGACAAAAAGTGTCTTTTTTCCAGTCAATTTATTTAGATGAAAGGGCAACTGCTAGTGTTTGAAATCTCATTGCCGTTTGATGTGCATAGAGAAATGTAACATTCCGTTAATAATGAATCGGTCCACTCCAATTTATTACTGTTATAATCTGAAAGAAATAATACAGATGTATAGTACAAGTATATATACTCCATAAGACTGCTGACATTCTCATTTTAATACAAATGGGAAATTAAAATGCACAATGGCTATAATATTAGCTTTAACGATGATGTAAAATATTCTGGCTCATATTTTAGCCTTTGAATGGAGACATTTATGTTGTAAGTTTGGTTTGAATATTTTATTTGGGTAAAACTGTCTGTCGTCATATAATATAGAAGTTAATATATTAGCTCCCATTATCATATTCAGGCTAATGTATTAGCTATCGCTAGTATACTAGTTCTCAGTATCATATCCAGGCTAATATATTAGCTCTCAGTATCATATCAAGGCTAATATATTAGCTCTCATTAACCATATTCTGGCTAATATATTAGCTCTCATCACCATAAATAGATAATATTTAGAAAAGTAAGTGGGAACTGAATCGTCAGTCTGAAACGAACAATTCGTGTACAATGGCAACATCGGACAATAAAGAAACAAAGACACAACATGAGCACGGCATAGAAAAGAAAATGAAGACACACACACATATACTAAAATGAACAACACGAACCCAATGAAAAGACATAGAATTAAAATTGGATCAGGTTAAATCTAAAAAGGAAATCTATGTGTAAGTAGCTAAGATATCAGCCCGATTTTCTAAAACTTCGACTCCACGTTATCAAAGACTGCAATTAATAAGCTGTTGAATACCTTATGGTGACTTTGAAATGACGACCAACAACTAAAGCGTTATTCCATTACTTGTTTTTTCCATGTGTATGTCTCATGTGTATACACTTTTTAAATTGTCATTGTTTATCTTAGACTGGGTTTTGTCTCTCTTGCAGTGTTTAGACAGTAAAAAGATTATCCGTGCAAGAAATGTATGCTCTTGATATATTTCACTTATGGCGTACTTGAACTCTAGAGAATGTCTCACATTAAGGAGTATCTGCCTTGTGTAAAACTCGGTCTTTTGCTGATTTTGGCTTTCCATTTAGACCATTTAAGTTATTTATTATTTGTCAATTTTATACACCTGGCGATATCTTGATTATTCCCGCACTTTCTGTACAAAGTTCGGGGATATTGTTTTCTCCTCCGTCTGTCCGAAACGATATGACGCTAAGTACTCCTACTTTTTTGGAATAAGGGTTTTAATTTTGTTATAGAATTGTTGCACGTATGCTGCAGAGCGCAATGAGCTTCGGATTTTTGAAATTGGTGTTTATATAAACAAGAGGCCCAAGATGTCGATTTTGACAGATGTTGCATGTGACGCGAACTCTTCCTACAATTTAGATTTAGAGATTAAATATTGTTGTAGAATTGTTGTAAATAGTTTGCAGATGCGCAATTAGCTTTCGGATTTTTTTATCTTAATCTTTGTGCAAACAAGAGGCCCCAAGATGTCAATTTTGACAAAGACCCAGATATGTGGATTTTGAAACATGTGGCATGTGACGCAAACTCCTCCCACATTTTTGGCTATATGGATTAAATCTTTAGGCAGAATTGTTACATAAAGTCTGTAGATTTGCAATAAGGTTTTGGAATTTTGGTTCCAGTTCTAGCTTTGGTAAATTTTCTGAAAATGTCAAAAACACATTTTTTTTGAAATTTTTGCATATTATCTTATATTCTAACAAGTGTTTGGTTAAAAAAAAACAAACAAAAATTTGAAAACTGAGTTTTCCGAAAGGTGGCTCCAATTTTGTTAAATTTCCTGAAAGACAAAGACTTTTTATTATTTTTTTTTAATTATACCTAGCAATTGTTCTTAAAATGTGTGTGTTGTTTAGGACAAACATTTTCATCAATTGGATTTCAAAAATATTTGATTCCAATTAAGGAAAATTTCCTGAAAGTCTCAAAGATCACTTTTAATTTTTGAATTCTACCTAACAGCCATACTAAATTCTTTTTGTAAATTGGGACAAAAATTTTCATCAAATGGATCTCAAAAATATTTGATTCCAATTTTGGTAAATTTCCTGAGATTCTCAAAGACCACTTTTTAGGGGAATTATTTCTAGCAATCATACTTGAATTGTTTGTGTAGTTTAAGATTGGATTTCAAAAATATTAATTCCAATCTTGGTAAACTTCCTAAAAGTCTCAAAGACCAGTAATTATTTGGAATTCTACTTGGCAACCATACATCCTAGAATTCTTATAGTTATAATAATGACTATCAATAGTTCGATTTCAAACATATTAAAAAAAGATATGCCAAGGGTGTATAACAACTGTTTTCTGTGTCAAACAGGGAGTGCGGGGATAGCTGTTGTTTCTAACATCTAGTTTCTAATGTTTTGATTTATCCGCATTAAGGAGGTTTGCTCCTCATGTTATGGGATTTCTGTCAGATTTTCGGGATCCTCGGGTTTTATCCATTTAAAAACATAATAATTTTTTGCCCATTGACCCCCTTATTTTTATCCATAATTTAATTTTATACATCTTTGTAAGCATTCTGTAAAAATTTCATTGAATTCTATTTATTCTGTCACATTCATTCATGGTCAAACCTTGCTAATGTTAATCCTATGAAAAATCAGAGGAGTTCAGTTTCCCGCCAAATTTTCAATCACTTATATCTCAAAAACGAAATCATCAACCTATCAATTTTTTTCACTTAAAGTACTTCTTTTTCAATTTTCTAACAAAAATCGTGTTTATTTGAAATCCTATTTATTTTCAAATTGAGTAGCGAACCCCCTTAAAGAGACATGAGTTGTCGATATGGCCATATGGAGAAGTAAATTTTTCAACAGAAAATAGGGATTTTTGTTATTTTGACACTGTCATACTCTTAATTTTTGCATTTTACTTTTTGTTATTTCCAAATGTTATATTGACCATTCTGTTTAAAATGACGAATTCTCACTATACTAATATGCCAAGTATTCTTGCAATTGACTCTGCGAATAGTTTTATGTTGTGAAGATCTATGTATTTTTTTGCCGGGAAACGGGTGGCAGAAACAACGGCAGTAGAATACCAAAGGAACAAAGGAGTGAAATTCACAAAAATCAAAGTCCAAAGACATGGCCAAAACGAGAACACAGAAAACAATGGCGCCAGACACAAAACAAAGACGTTAGACAGTCACAAAGCACAGAAATAGAAATCACAACATTCAAAACAAAGGCACTCACAGTATGAACTCCAGTGAAACTGAGAGTGACATTAGGTGCTCCGGAAGGGTAAGCATGTCCTGCTCTGTTAACAGCATCCGTCACACTGTGAGTGAGTCGATCCAGGAAAATGTCAAAGTCGGTAGTTAAATCCGGGAAGACGTGAATCTAGCTGAAAATATCAACTTTCATTTGAAATACTAACACATCATATCATTCAATGGCAGCGGTTGTTGGAACACTTTGCCTGTCTATTTGTTGTTTGTCAACAATCATGTAAAAGAATGGATAACAAGCATGAGTAAAAATTGATATGGATGAAGCGATTTTGACATTCGGCAATAAATTACCATCGGAACTGTGATGGGATGTCTCAAGGGGAGACATGCTGTTTTTGTCATTTCCGTCTGTCGTCTATCCGTCAGTCCATCCGTTCGTCCGTCTGTCACAGTTTGTGGATGCCAATTCTCCTACATCTTTCATCGGATTTCAACAAAACCTCAGAAGATCGTTTACCATCGTGCTTAGTTGTGCATATCGTCTCGCCGGATTGATGGGCCAATGTTTGTCGGAGTTATGCCCCTTTTTAGCTTGGAATTTTGCAAAATTAAGTTTATAAACGCCATTTCTCCTATATCTTTCATCGGAAATCAGCCAAACTTCACAGGATAGTTAACCATCATGCTTAGTTTTGCATATCGTCTATGGATGGGCTAATTTTTGTACGAGTTGTTCCGTTTTTTTGACATATTTTTTTATTTTCATTTTATTCAGCTTCTAAGCTTAAACATTGCATAAAGGTCCAATGACATATCATTTTCAAACACCAAAATACACAAAGACTGACATATGTCACAAATAAGAAGATGTGCCTGGTTTATGGGCAGTTATTCAACAATTAAAATTGGATTTAGCAAAATTCTGAAATGCTGGAAATACCCAAAAATATTCAATTTTACCCATATTTTGGTGTTAAAATAACATATCACGATTTATCAAATGCATTTTTTGCAAAGAAAGTAAAATATTAGTAAGCTATGTTCATATATATATAAAGACAGACATATTTTGCGGACTTTTAACTTTAATTTTGTTGAGGAAGGGGTAAGATTTTCGGTATGTAAAGTCACATTGAACACTCCTTGTTTTTCTAAGCAGTGTTTTAAGATAACTTATGTATCGGGTAAATCAATAAAATAGCATATATGCAGATAAATCCTTCAGATTTGCCTCATATAACGATTTAAAAGTGAATTTTGGACATCTGTTATGCTAAAGATTCCCATTTTCATCAATTTTAGACAAAATATTGAGTTAAAGCAGACAAGTTGGATTTAAAATACCAAATCACGATAGAATTCGTGCAACATTATTATATGCAACGCAGATGCTGCGTGAGGTGGTTATTTTTATCCCAACATAGACAAAAAAATCGTTAATTTTTGGGAAAATTTGTTGGGGTAGGGGAAAGATTTTTGGTATTTAGAGTCACATTAAACACCCGTTGTTTTTCTAAACAATGTTTTAAGACAACTAGTGTATCTCTTAGAACAATTTATTGGCATACTCTGCAGACATATTTCACTGTATGGTAACCGCGCCGGTAGCCGGGAGTTTGGATTGGTCCAACATGGCGACCTTTACCTGACTATTGTGTTCAGCCGATGATATTATTTCGATTTTGCGTGACAAATATCATGTTTTTATAAAACCTGTTTATAAAGTGAAGTCACACAAAGTAGTAGATCATTGTTGCGTGTTTTGTTTTGTCACCGAAGCATTTTTATTAGCCTATTTGTCCAAAATAGAGGTGTCTGTGATTGAAACATTTTACCGCTATATAACAGAATTTAACCATTAATTTAATAAATTATAAAGATAATAAGCACATTTATTTCACTTACTTATATTACAGAGAATGTAAGATTCCTTTAACTTCACTTAATTCCACTGAATGAACGCGTATGTCTGCTGTCATAATCATAACATGTAACGGTTTGGAATTCATGTATATTACGGTTTGGATGAAATTGAGAATTTTAATTTTCCGGTTTGGATGAAACAAAACACTTGCTGTGTATGTTTTTACAAAAGAGGCAATCGAGAGTATATCCTTCAGACCCTGATTCTCGTTAATTTCATGTTTGTTCAAAATATTGACCTAATGTATTTTAAAGTAGAATCTACAGTCCAGCTTGCAGCAATGTTGGGCGTGATGCAAACCTGCCAGTTACATTTTATTTAAAAGAGACAACCCAAGGGCTATTGTGACTTATTAATTTAGTAGCAATTGCCCAACTGGACTCGGAGGAAAAAAATCTTTGAAAGGTTTAACTTAGGCTCCCGCTTGCAGCTGTTTTGATAAAGATGTGAACTTGTTGGACAAATTGTTTTTCATTAGGGTCAATGTTAAGATTTATCCCATTTCTGCCTAAACTTCAGTTCTTTTCATTTGCTTTAACGTGTCCTTTCCAGTTATTGTACCTGTTCCTCTAACCACGTGATTCTTTTAAGCTCAACTGGCTATGCCAGGGTGAGCTTTTGCAATCACTTTGCGTCCGTCGTCCGTCCGTCCGTAAACTTTTCATTCAAAAATCTTCTCCTCTGAAACCACTGAGCCAACTGAAACCAAACTTGGCCACAATAGTCCTTGGGTAGCCCCCTTTCAAATTATGTTGCTCAGGTCTGTACATCATCCAAGATGGCCGCCAGCTGGGACCAAAATTTAACACTGGACCCTATGGAAAAAAACATTTCAAATTCTTTTTCTCTGAAACTACTGGGCCAATTGGAACCAAACTTTGGCCACAATAGTCCTTGGGTGGTCCCTTACAAAATAGGTGTTTTTTTTTAGGTCTGCCCGATTTCCAAGATGGCCGCCAGCGGGAAACATAGTTTTAACATTGGACCTTATGGGAAAACACTTTCAAAGATCTTCTTCTCTGAAACTACTGAGCCAATTGGAACCAAATTTGGCAACAATAGTCCTTGGGTGGTTCTTTACAAAAAAGGTGTTTTTTAGGTCCGCATGATTTCCAAGATGGCCGCCAGAGGGATACAAAGTTTTATCATTGGACCCTATGGGACAACATTTTCAAAGATTTTCTTCTCTGAAACTACTGAGCCAATTGGTACCAAACTTGGCCACAATAGTTTTTGGGTGATCCCTTACAAAAAAGGTGTTTTTCAGGATCGCACTACATTCAACATGGCCGCCAGGGGGGACATAGTTTTAACATTGTACCCTATGGGAAAACACATTCAAAGATCTTCTCCTCTGTAACTATTGGGCAAATTGGAACCAAATTTTGGCACAATAGTCCTTGGGTAATCCCTTACAAAAAAGTGTTTTTAAGGTCTCCGCGAATTTGAAGATTGCCCCCAGCGGGAAACATAGTTTTAACATTGGAGCCTATGGGAAAACACTTTCAAAGATCTTCTCTGAAATTACTGAGCCAATTTGAACCAAACTTGGTCACAATAGTCCTTGGGTGGTTCCTTTCAAAAAGGGGGTTTTTAGGTCCGCGCAATTTCCAAGATGGCTGCCAGCGGGGGACATATTTTTAACATTAGACGCTATGGGAAAACATTTTAAAAGATCTTCTTCTCTGAAACTACTGAGCCAATTGGTACCAAACTTGGCCACAATAGTATTTGGGTTGTCCCTTACTAAAAAGGTGTTTTCAGGATTGCGCTACGATCAACATGGCCGTCAGAGGGGGACACAGTTTTAACATTGAACCCTTTTGGAAATCACATTCAAAGATCACCTTTTCTGAAACTACTGGGCCAATTGGAACCAAATATGGCCTCAATAGTCGTTAGGTGGTCCTTTGCAAGAAAGGTGTTTTTCAGGTCAGTGCTATATTCAAGATCGCCGCCAGCGGGAAACATAGTTTTAACATTGGATCCTATGGGAAAACATTTTCAGAGATCTTCTTCTCTGAAACTACTGAGCCAATTGATACCAAACTTGGCCACAATAGTCTTTGGGTGGTTCCTTACAAAGAGGCGTTTTTTCAGAATTGCGCTTCATTCAACATGGCTGCCAGCGGGGGATATAGTTTAACATTGGACCCTATGGGAAAACACATTCAAAGATCATCTCCTCTGAAACTACTGGGCCAATTGGAACCAAACTTGGCCACAATAGTCCTTAGTAGGTCCTTTGCAAAAATGTGTTTTTCAGGTCAGCGCAATATTCAAGATGGCCGCCAGGGGAAAACATAGTTTTAACATTGGACCCTATGGGAAAACACTTTCAAAGATCTTCTTCTTTGAAACTACTGAGCCAATTAGAACCATACTTGGCCACAATAGTCCTTAGGTGATCCCTTGCAGAAAAGGAGTTTTTCAGGATAGCACTATATCCAACATGGCCGCCAGTGGGAAACATAGTTTTAACACTGGACCCTATGGGAAAACACATTCAAAGATCTTTTCCCTCTGAATGTACTGAGTCAATTGGAACAAAACTTGGCCGCAATAATCATTGAGTGGTCCCTTGCAAAAAGGTGTTTTTCAGGTCATCGCAATATCATACATGGCAGCCATCGGGAAACTTAGTGATTCTCATGGGGTCCAATGTTAAACTAATAGAGGTCTTCTCCCCTTTAACTAATTAGGGATATTGGATTTATAGTTTAATTATATATAATGGCTCTTTAACATAAAATGTCTATGTTAATCAAGGGCCAGGTGAGCGATAAAGGTTCTTGAGAGCTTCTTGTTATCCTACCTGCAGAGAGTCCGTTAGTGGAAGCTCAATATTTCATATCGGGCGAGTAGTGTTAAAAACAAGGTAAGTTGAAAAGAGGTAATAGTTCTTGGTGTAATTTAAAGAATTTAAGGTTTTGGTGTGAATTATATGCCAAACAGAAATAAAATAAAAAGGATAAAAGGAAACGTCAACAATTGCTGAAAAACACGGACGTATACCAAACTGTACCAGTGAACTTCAGAAGAAAACAGGCTCTCAAGAGCCTATATCGACCTTCTGGACTTTGACTAACATAGAAAGTCTGCATTAAAGGGACAAAAATTATTAAAGTATGTTTCCAATTTGCTCAGTTGTTTAAAAAGAAAGTGTTTTAATAGGGTTAAATTGTTAACATATGTTCTTAGCTCGCAGCACATTATTTTGTAAAAAGTGTGAAACTGATAACTCTTTTTTTTGCAGGAGACTACCTAGAGGCAATTATGGCCAGGTTTTGATCCAATGCCTCACCAGTTTCAGAGCAGAAGATTTTTGAATGTGTTTTCCGATAGGGTCCATGATAAAACTGTTTCCAACGGCAGCTATCTTGGATATAGGACTGACCTAAAACATCTTTTTTGCAGGGACTATCCAAGAACTATTTTGGCCAAGTCCATTGGCTCAGCAGTTCAGAGGAGAAGGTTTTTGAATGTTTTTTCAATAAGTGCCAATGTTGAACTATGTTTCCGGCTGGAGACTATCTTTGATACAGTGTGGATCTGGAAAAAAAAACTTTCTTGCAGGGGACCATCCAAGGACTATTGTTACGGTTTGGTTCCAGTTGGCCTAGCAGTTCAGAGGAGAAGGGTTTTGAATTTTTTTCCCATAAGTGCCAATGTTAAACTATGCTCCGGCTGGAGACTATCTTTGATACAGCGTGGATCTAAAAAAAAACCTTTCGTGCAGGGGACCGCCAAGGACTATTATTACGGTTTGGTTCCAATTGGCTCGGCTGCATTCAGAGGAGAATTATCTTTGAATGTTTTTCTTCCATAGGGTCCATTGTTAAAATTATGTTCCCCCTAGCAGTCATCTTGAATATAGCACGGATCTAAAAAACGCCTTTTTCCCAGGGGAGAATGCAATGACTATTGTGGCCAAGTTTGGCTTAATTTGCTTCACAAGTTTCGGAGGACAAGGAGTTTATATTAAAAGTTTACGCCGGACGGTGTACGGCAAAAGATCACCCTGGCTCAAGCATGGTGAGCTAAAAACAAATAAACGTAAACAATGATAGGATTGGTACCGGCATTAGCGTAAGCTAGTGGTGGTAGGGTTAAACCGGTTTATGGGTACTCAAACCTCTCTTTTCTCTGTTCCGTAGCCCTATAGTATATTAAACGTACAAATAAAACTCAATACAGGTAGATTACTAACTCCATAAAAGGAAAAGGAACAAACCGTAACTTTGAATGACGGGTCAGTGAGTGCTCACAGAACACATCTGTGCTAAGTATGTAAAACATAATAATATTGTTTTGGGAAAGCAGATTGACTAATCGCATTCTCCATCTCGCACATAAATGTGTGAGGGTTTAATGAGTTTTTTACTCCTGGACTTAACGAATAATTGTAAGAAGTCGTCCTCAGGGACAAGTTAAACAACTCGATTTTCCTTAAACATCTAATACAGATTGTTTATTTTATGCTGGCTATGAAAGAAAAACTTCTATGAGTTTACCAGTGTTGAAAATATCCCCAAATAATAGAAAATACCTATGCTAAAATTACAATCCAAGGCCACAATCCACAAGGGAACTGTACAAGAAAAACACAAGATAAAGACATAAGTACAAACGTAAACGATAGGAACTCTTGATAGTCAGACTTGGTACCGACACTACCAAAAGCAAGCGGATGGTTGTTCCAGATTTTATATAATTATCCATTTTGATGAACATCTTAACAAAACACAGCATCCATATTGGTTATACAAGTTTGCGACTAGTTTTTTAAGATTTTTGTATATATATAGAGGAATCTTCCTTATTTTACTGCCAGATATAAAATTTAGATAATAGTAATTGAACAAAGTGTACACAAGAGATATCATCTCATGTACAAGTACACCATATCTATAGTTTGTTTATAATACAAACCGGCGCCTGGACAGATCGTGTGTTGTTAATAAATACGCGATTTACATCACTTTTTCCTAAGTTGTCACCAGCGATTTGCTATAAAATGATTAAAATTAACATTTTCTAACGTAAATCGACTCATTCAATTGAGACTAAAATAAATAGACACAACAAATTTGCTTTTTTTGATGCATGTACACAGATCATACATGTTTAACCTCATTTTTCACAGTAAATATCATTTGCATTTAGAGAAAATTTCTATGTATGACAAACTAATATAAATGTATGTTAACGACTTTTAAGTGACATAAAATATAATTCACAAAATTGCGTATAAGTGTAAAAAACATGGTACAGACTTAACTGATCCGACACCGGTACGACCATCTTGGAGAAATCCAAACTCCCGGTTACCGGCGCGGTTACCATACAGTGATATTCTATAGATTTGATATATATTGCGATTTAACAGTGAACTATGGACAAATTTGAAACGTTGAAAATTCCCATTTTTCATCGATTTTTGGAAAAAATATTGAGTTTTTGGGGGGTCAATGGCTGCTAAAATACCTAATCATGATGTAATTTATGCACTATTGTCACATGCAACACACATTTTCCGTGTTCTGGTTATTTTTATGCGAACATAAGCCAAAAATTGACATTGCAGGGTTAAGAATTTCGGTATTTAGAGTCGCATTTAACACTCCTGGTTTTTTCTAAACAATGTTTTAAAACAACTAAAGTATCGTTTAGAACAAGCAATTGGCATATCCGCAGGTAAATTCTATAGATTTGACAATTATTGCGATTTAAAAGCAAACTATGGACAAATCTGAAATGTTGAAAATTCCAATTTTTCATGAATTTTGGGAGAAATATGGAGTTTTAGTCCACCAATGGCTGTTTAAATACCAAATCATGATGTAATTCATGAAACATTGTCATATACAACACACATTTAACGTGTTCTGGTTATTTCCATGCGAACATGGACAAAAAAATTAATTTTAGGGAAAATTTGTTGGGGTAGGAGTAAGATTTTTGGTATTCAGAGTCACATTAAACACTCATTTTTTTTAAACAATGTTTCAAGACAATAAATGTGTCGCTTGGTACAATTAATTGGCATGTATGCAGATATTTCCTTCAGATTTTGCATAAATAACGATTTACAGTGAACTTTGGACGATTCTAAAATGTTAAAAATTCCCATTTTTCATCAATTTCGGGCAAAGTATTGAGTTTAAGTTAACAAATCACTAAATACCGAAGTTACTGTGAATTTAATTTCTGCATATGCGCATTTCGACAACTTATGTCTAATCAGTGCAGATAAAATCTAAACGTTTGGAAGACCATAAACTCAAAGATATGTAAAAACTGATAGAGAACAAATAACCAATATGATCTAAATATTAAGCCAAAAACAGCAAAGGACAGAGCTTTGCATGAGGGAGATACTCCTTAGTTTTTAACAAAATGTACAACAATTTAGATATTGTAAGGTTCCAAATATAATCGGCTTTCGGGTCAGCACCAAAGTACTGACTACTGGGCTGGTGAATACCCTCGTGGACTGACAGTCCACCAGCAGTGGCATCGACCCAGTGGTAACAAATCACTAAATACCGAAGTTACTGTGAATTTAATTTCTGCATATGCGCATTTCGACAACTTATGTCTCTTCATTGCAGATAAAATCTAAACGTTTGGAAGACCATAAACTCAAAGATATGTAAAAACCGATAGCTACTAAATGGCTATTAAATTACCAAATCATAATATTATTCATTCAACTTTGTCAAATACAACACACATTTTGCGTGTTCTGGTTATTTTTATGCGAAAATAGACAAAAAATTGACATTTTTGGAGTAAATTTTGTTGGGGTAGGGGTTAGTTTTATTGATGTATGATGTTTGAAGACCGTACCGTGACCCCTAGATGCTTTGTTTTTGGGTCGTTTTAACCTGGATATGGGATGTTGTCTCCTTGACATTTACCCCATTTCCTTTCTTTTTCATATTTATATTACCTAAAAGCAGCCATTATTTGTAATGGTTGTGAATCAAATATAATAAACTTTTATTTGATACCTATTTTAAATGATATTTGTTTACTAAAAAATAATATTAGGCAAAAGAAAGTCAAAACTTATTCTAATACGAAATTATTCAAAGGTCCATGTATTTGGTCTTTTTGAAAATAAAATTTTGGTAATTTAAAATATGTTAACATCGTCTTTACATGTTTTATATTGAAGAAAATAGATTGAAAAGCTAAAAACAATTTTCAGAATCGGGAATGGAGATGCACTTCGGGTTCTCTAGACCATTATAGTAAGCAATCATTTAATACCTTGTTTTTATAACTGAAATCATTTGGTCAACATTTTGAAGCAAATGAAAGAAAAACTTGAACGAAAAACGAAATTTTCCAAAATTTCAGTTGGTTGGTCTAAAAATGGGCCAAATTCCACAAGTTCGTGCAGGTTATGCTCGTGTTTTTTTTAATAGGGGATGTATGCAGACTTGAAAAAATGGGTGAGTTTCGGAAGTTGGGGGTGCACTGGGAGGGGGTATTTCAGCCCATGGACTATATTTATTTTCATGAAAATCTGTTCTAAGCTGATTTTGGCTTTCCTATTTAGAACCTATTGGTAATTTGTTCTCTATCAGCTTTTACACATTTTTCGGTATATGGATTTAGAAATGTTTTGATTTGATCTGCACTGAAGAGACATAAGCTGTGAAAATGTGCATATGCATATGCAGAAATTGAGTTTACAGTAACTTCGGTTCGTTGTTATTTCAAAACGATTCAAACAGTTCAAATATGGAAATTATTGGAATAAATCACCGTCAGATATTCTTATTTTTAGATGTTTTTATGCTCTTTCAGATTATACTAAATTTGGCAATGGCTTCCAAATGTCGATTTGAAGAGACTGAAGAGACATAAGTTACCGGAATGACCAGATGTAGAAACTAAATTTACAGTAACTTCAGAATTTTGTAATTTATGTCGGTTATACTACTTTAGATTTGTGTGTTTTAACGGCAGACAGAAAAGCTAGAAACATGTTGGAATATAATTCTGGCACTCCCTTAAAGTACATTCGTGATTCAGATACTCTCAATGCATATCTTAAATATCAATGTTTTATGAATGTTCATATTGTCATGTAATGTCAGTATTAAAGTACAATGCATAATATGAAGTAAGTCAATTGTCATTTCATCAATGATGATACTTAAATAAATCCCTTAGAAGTTGTATTTTTTGTACTCTATGATGTTTTTTTGATTGAAATGATAGCAATTGTTGCATACGATGGGAACAGCTGACAACAGATAAAATTAAAATCAATATACCTTATAGTAAGGTATTTCAAAAACAACCATGGTTCCTAAGACTCATAAGAAGCATTTACATTCGTAATAAATGATAATTTTCTTTGATTACAATTGTCATTTTGACGTTCAATTTCAGTTAAAATACTTGGATGATCTTTTGTTTTAATTGTCTACCTCCTTTCAATAGCAATTGTTGTTGAGTGGCTACCGGACACTGCCGCAATGGAAAGGGAGGTTTTGAGCGTCATATAACCGGTTTTACCGACCGTTTATTTTGAAATGCCTGTACCGAATCATGACAATTAAGGTTGACAATTTTGCCGGTGGTTTCCACTTGCTCTGTTTGTTTGCCCGGTGACTTTGGTTCTTGACAATTCTTTCAGTAATTTTTTATTAATCCCCATCCAATGGAAAACAATAAAAAAATCTCGATAAACGCATCTTGTCGATTCATATGGTACAAATTTAAAAAAAAAACTGCAGTTAATGATGCCGTCAACTTTGCAGACATTGTTTTCATTGCAAGGAAATGGAATGAAAAGAAATAAGAAAAGTAATTTTTAAGGGGTTTATCGATAAGCAAACGCTTCCTTTAACTCACAAATTTTGCATACAGTTCTTTTGACTTTTTTGGTTTCTGAGTGGGTTTGCTGCACAATAATTTTGCCTAAACAAAGTGTTTCTTTCAATATGTATGACTTTCATATATATATTTTGCTAAAATAAAAATGTTGATGCCACAGAATTTGAACTTCGCGGTTGGAAACTCGACGATGGTGTTCAAAGTTGGTCGTTAATCTCAATGAAACAGCAGTTTTTGTACGCAGCAATAGTTGATGTACAATTGTGTCAATTTATATTAGAATCAATCAATGTTTACGGCCTGTGCCACTGCCTTTTTGTGAGGTCTAACATTAAAAGAACGTGAGATGGAATATTTAAAACTCAGTTGTGATCAAGATTTTGGGATTACGTCCCTTGAATAATTGTGCTTGACATTGGAAATATGTCAATGACAACATCAAACTTTCGCAATTGATAAACGATCTGAAGATCGAAGATCTAATGAAAACGGGATATCTGCATGCAGTTCTACATGATGGATGCCGTCGGACGAATCGGACGTTCTATCATCTATGTGACCATATCTAGGACGTAGGACTTGATCTTGGTTGGGGCCTGTCTATAGGTTACCCTAGTGTGGTTTATGTCTGTACTTACTAGTGGGTCTCAATGGGGTATAAGCGGGAAGCGGGATTGGCCCTTTTAAGCAAGCGGGAAACGGGATCGTGGCAAAAAAGTGCACGTGAAAGCGGGAAAGGATATCCAGCGTGAAGCGGGAACTGCTGAAAATTGAGCCCGTGCAACGGGAAAAGATGACCTCTTTAAGAGTCTTTGTAAAATATTTTCCCGCTCGGGAAACGGGAATGTGCTGAAAAATTGCCGGGATTTCGGGAAAGGCAACCCCCATCGAGACCCCCTTACTAGACATTTAATTCTTTGGTTTAAGAAAACTGGACATCAGTAAGTCGAAAGTGGACAGTATTAGTTGTCAGAAGAGGTAGTGGTGTTTGGGGGGGAAGGGCGGGTGTCTCTTTTTAACACCTGCTTGGTTCAAAATGTTCTTGTGCACCTTTATAATACAATCATAAGAATTTAAATAGGGTCCACACCGGTCAAAGAGTCTACTAAATTCTATTGCAATATATGTGCTTTTTTTAATTTAGCTGTGTTTTATAATTCTTGTGTATACTTTTGTATTTGATGGATCCTCCATGGATGTATTTCCCCGTCTCCTTTAACAAGGAAATCGCGAACAAAAAGGCAATGCAAAATAACCCGATATACGTTATATCATTTCACTGTTTACAAAAATGAATTAACGTACTGTTTCACCAATATAACTGGATTTTGTAATATGCAATCAGAACCNACATTTCCTCGTCAAAATTTACTATAAAAGCTAGATTATTCACATTGTCCCTTGTGCAAACTTTGTCCTGAACAGATTTTTGCTTTCTATTTAGATCATATCGGCTTTTCCTTTTCTTTTTGAAAATACCGAGGCTTAATTCCGTGTATGGCACTCGGTAGATGTCCTTGGTACTGGATTTGGCTTCCTATTCCGATTTATTTGGTAATGAGTTCTTCTTTTATTACAACTTTTGGATTATGGCTTTCCATATTATTCGACTTTAATGCTGCTGATGTGAGGTTACTCCTTGAAACGCGTGTACACCATAACGAAATTTACTGTTTTATATGCAACTTCGGTATTTGTTGTACTTTATCAGATTTATGGTTTTCCAGATGAGAACAGATATTTTTGGGTAGATCCATAGTTTGTTACCGGACTGACTAACACCGACTGTGACAAAACCGGACTTTTCACTGGAAGTATTACGGGTGCCACGCGTGGAGCAGATCATGCTTACCCTTCCGGAACACCTGATGATACCGCAATTTTTATAGGGGTTCACACTACTAGTGCTTTAGTTTTGTTGCGTTCTTGTTCATTTTTGTTTATTTGTTTTGTCTTTGTGTTACTGTCTCATTTCGTGTTGCTGTGAATTGCTGTGATGTTGGATTTATGATTTTAGAATTTCCCCTTTCCTTTTCTTGCTTCGGTATTCGTTTGCCGATGTATTGTAGTTGCCGAATATGGTCACATATCATTAAAAATTTTGGCCAAGTAAAAATCGCTGTTTTTATTCTACCAATAAAACAAACATTGGAAATTAAAATTCACTGTTAAAGAGAAAATCGTTCTTATGCTCCTATGATGAAAAGTTGTTGCATTTTGTTACCTCTGTCCGTCTGTCCTTCTGTCTGTCCGTCCGCAGGGATAAATAAGACCAAATTATTGTCCGGGCTAACTGTTGCAGATTATTTGCACAGATATTTAATATGTGCCCTTTGGTATGATCTCGATTTTGTGGAACTTTTTAGAAAAATATACCTTGTTCAAAAGAATCTAACATAGAGAGTACAGGCAAATCCCCATACAGTATTTTATGGTAAAAATAATTGCTTTGCAGATCAGCTGTGTCTACATTGAAGGTGTGTTTTTGGTATTGATTTTAATTTTTGTTGTTTTTTTTTCGAGAAAAAATACATTGTTTAACTTAGTCGCTTTTTAAGCTTTGTGATAGAGGGTACACTACGGAAGCATGGAAGGGACATGTGAATTTTTTTATCTCGTGGCCACGACATACTAAGTCGAGGCCACGAGATAGCTATATCGTGGCCACGAGATACTAAGTCGTTCCCGCGACATACTAAGTCGTGGCCACGAGATAAGAACTCGTTCCCATGGTATACTATGTCGTGCCCACGAGATACTATCTCGTTCCCTCGACATACTAAGTGGTGGCCACGAGAAAGCTATGACTATGAGCAAAGCTCGTTGTTGAAGGCTTCACAGTGTATAAGTATCTCGTGGCCACGACTTAGTATGTCGCGGAAGCGAGATAGTATCTCCGCCACGAGTTAGTATGTCTTGGGAACGAATAAGTATCTCGTGTCCACGACTTCGTATGTCGTGGGACGAGATAGTTTCTCGTGGTAACGACATAGCTATCTCGTGGCCACGACTTAGTATGTCGTAGGAACGAGATAGTATCTCGTGGCCACGACATAACTATACATAGTATCTCGTGGCCACGACTTAGTAAGTCATGGGAACGAGATAGTATCTCGTGGGAACGAGATAGCTATATTGTTGCTACGACTAAGTATGTCGTGGGAACGAGATAGTATTCCGTGGCCACGACATAGCTATCTCGTTGCCACGACTTAGTATGTCGTAGGAACGAGATAGTATCTCTTGGCCACGACATAACTATCTCGTGGCCACGATTTAGCATGCCGTGGCCACGAGATAGAAAAAAAATCGCATGTCCCCTCCATGCTTCCGTACCAGTTTGTTCGTCCAAATTCGCCTTCAGTTTCTATGGTAGGACGATTTTATTTTGTTAATTATTTCATTATATTTTGAAGATATGCCTATTGGTATTGATTTTCATTCATTTAAAAAAAAACATAGATTGTTTAACTTTTAAATTGTACGCCCCCGCGTCGGGGACATATTGTTTTACATCTGTCCGTCTGCAGGATATACATTCCCTGTTCGAGTTATTTTTGCTACAAATTTATGGTACAATGTTTTTATTTTACAAATCAATTGCGCATAGTTATAAGATATTCTTTTTGGTATTGATTTTTTATTTATTTTGGTGTATTTTTCAAGAAAAAATAATACGTGGTTGAACTTCGTGCTTTTTCTGATGTTATCTTAGGGGGTACACAGTTTGTCTTTCAAAGGCCTCCTGCAGTTTTATCTGGAAATTTCAATTTTGTGGATCATTTTGACATAAAGTGTAGCTGTGCCTGTTTGTTTGGTTTTGATACATTTTCTCTGAAAAATATACATTATTGAACTTAGTTTCTTTTTAAATGAATATGACATAGACGGTACTAAGTTTGTCCAGGCAACCCCTCCTACAATACTTATGGTAAGAAGTTTTTATCTGGCAGATCATATATTGAAATGTGCCAAGGTGATCTTTGGCATCAAAATGCGTCCGTCCGTCGTCCATCTGTCGTCCATCAACAATTTCAAAAATCTCCTCTGAAACCACTTGGCCTGAATCATCATCAGAGTATGGCTTCTCATGGCTAATGCCCTTATTTCACATTTTTTAATTTTGTCATTATTTTCATAAGATGATAACTATAAATTATAGAGGTCAAGTGTAAATTGATAAAATGGTTATGTCAAGATCTACATGTACCTAGCATGTAATTCTGAGACAAATCCAAAAGGCCGTGTTGGAGTTATTATTCTTTGTTGATCAAAATTTTTCAATTTAGCCAAATTGTTCAAAACTTGATCATAAAGGTCTTTTGCTGCTCCACTTTTCAAATTGTGATCAACTAGCTGATGGTGTCCAGGTGAACATTACAGGCCCAGGATGAGCCTAGCTCTGGTACTTTATGTTCAGCAAACGTTATCGTTTTATTCATATAAAAAATTCTAAAATTGTATTTTTCCTATATATACCATATCAAAAAAGGTCAAAATCTTGCCATTTTCAGATGCTTCATCCGGAAAAACGATTTTGGTGATGTTTTCATTTTTAGTAACATTTTGAGGGACGTGTAATAAACTTTCAATCACAGAAAAATTAGAAAAACATTTTTTTTTTCAGTTACCCGAACTTCCTTTAATAAGGTCTGTAAAATTGACATGCGACTACAAAAAATACATGATAAAATAATATTGAAAAATCTGCCCCCAAAACATGACATCTGACGGTTAAATAAGTATTTATAGTTTTATTTGAAACGTCATATATTTTTGTGCGGAATTCATTGAACAACGCTACATCCATGTACTTTACTTTTCATCATTGGTGCAGGATCATCAAATTAAAACAAAAAAAACTTGAAAAGTGTTCTTACAATTGCTGTCATCTGTTGCGAAGACAAAAAGGCTACCATAAGACACCGCAGCATAAAAAAATACAGGACACTCGTCGAGTCAATCGCAAGAGAACGTGGCTATATCAAATAGTGAGATGTGGGCACTAATAATATGTGGTTAGTATTTGTGTCCATGTAGGCTAACTGTTTTCATTTCAAGTATCTCATCTTAACACATTTGCAAACTATTGTAAAAATGTTTCAATCAATATTTCAATATCGTCGTTATTGTTTAAGAGTTAAAAAGAGCAAGTTAAAAAACAACAATTAATACCAACTGGATCCAAACTTTTGCTACCATTCATCTAAGCATCTACTCGTTGTTCTATTGCGTCTTTTGTTTTATTTGATCTTTATAGAGAGCCCTTAAAAATCAAATTAATTGTCTTGCATCTAAGCCTTGGCTGGTGGATCTATGATTTCTGCTGCTCAGGAAGGTTCGCTCCTCATGTTTTGGAATTTCTTTCATATTTTCGGAATCGTCTATCAATTCAAAAGCATTATAATTCTTTGGCCTAGACCAATATATGAGCATTCCGTATAAAACCCCATTAAATTCTATAGATTTTATAATATTCATTCATTGTCAAACCTTGTTTTTGTTAAACCTATGAAAAATGCAGAGGAGTTCAGTTTCCCGCCAAATTTTTATCACTTATATCTAAAAATCTACCAAAAATCACATTTATCTCAAATCCCATTCATTTCTACAAAGTGCGCGATATATAATTAGCTTTATCTTAACCTTGACTTAATTGAAACTAGCAATGCCAAAACTTTTCAAAACAGTCAATCACGACTCAACCAGAAATAAGGTTTCTCTATATACAGTGTAGCATGAACCATGATTTCAACAAAAAAAACAGGTGAAAACCAGTTAGTGTAACACGAACCCAAACTTGACCGAATCGAAGCTTAATCCAAATGCTCAATATTCAGTTTTATCTTAACCTTGACTTATTCAAAAACTACCTAAACCCTAATACAGTCAATCATGACTCCACCAAAAAGCAGGTAAAATCTAGTTGCTCTATATACAGAATAAACTGAACCCTGACTTCAACAAAAACCTCGTAAAACCCATCTGCTCCATATACAGTGTAACCTGAACACCGACTTCAACAAAATCCAGATAAAACCCAGTTGGTCTATATACAGTGTAAAATGAATCTGGACTTGGGTATTAATTATATTTCAAAAAAAGAAAGAAAGAAAAAAAAAGAACAGAAAGAAAGAAAGAAAAAAACAGGTAAACCCAGTACCCATAGAAACAATACAACCAGAACCATGACTTAGTTTTAAGAAAATATTCCGTCTAATGTCAAGCATGGGATACGATGTTTCTGCTTGTATTCAGTATTGTATTTAAACCCAATGCATCCGTTTTTTTGTAGTCAGTACTTCGGTGCTGACCCGAAAGCCGATTGTTTTTGAAGCCTTTCAATATCTATTTTTTTCTAAATTTTGTTGAAAACTAAGAAGTATCTCCCTCATGCAAAGCTCTGTCCTTAGCTGATTTTCATCTGCACTGAAGAGACATAAGTTGTCGAAATGCGCATATGCAGAAGATTCACAGTAACTTCGGTATTTAGTTATTTATATATCAGTGCATCTATATAAAGTGAACATTAAAATTTCAATGGCAAAATACATGGGACACTTTAATGCAGACGTGTTTTACATCGTAGTTGTCAACTGAAGTAATAAGTAAATATGAATCTTAATTAATTTTGTTTTGAAAGTAAAATATCGTGGCTTTCATTACTAGCGTTGTTTCGATCACTATATACCTATCTTTTTCACGTATTGATTGGAAGAATTATTAACGCTTATAAATTTCTCAATTCGTCCAATGCTCAGCTCAGTGAAGATTTGAGACCCATTTAACGATTTCGATTGATTTTACTGTTAAGTACTTCAGTTGTATTTTGAATTACCTACATTTGTCTAAATACGCCGACAAAGGATTTAAAAATGTTAATTATTACGTTTTCGCCAAAATGTACTTTTACATCAAATTTCATGATAAAGTGCAATGCATTATTATGCAAGAAATAAGCAAATTACTATACATACAGAGATGCATTGACGATAAATTTGTATTCTACAGTTGTTGTTTTTTTTTTTTCTTAATAGGCAGAAACCACACACAGCGTGCCCAGAAGACGGTATTTTGGCTACTGTTTAAAAAAAGAGGTCAGTTGTATTTTTAGAAAACGGGTTACCTGACTGTATTGCAAATCTACAGGTTTTTTTCATAAAAAGAAGAAATAAATTTTTCAAACGTTTAAAGTTGAAATGATAATTGTAGCATTTTGTAAAAAAAGTGTAACGATAGACCATTAAAGACTTTCATATAAGATTTTTTGACGAGGCATGATTTTTTGGGAAATATAGAATTCGTTTCTTTCCTTTATAGGAAAATATCATACATCACATACTGATCGGCAGTGATTCCATGGTGGGACATATTTTGGTTATTTTTTCTGTGAATACAATGTTTTTTTTTTCAGTATTTTATTTGACGATTTATTTTTAAAATGACTGGGAAATAGATATGGATGTGGCTAAAGCAGGAACAAATAAAACGATAACTTCTCACTTTCTGAAAAAAGTGTGAAATTCTAAAAAGTTAATATAGACTTTAAAATATTTATTTTTGACACTCGGTTTTCATATGAGTTCGAACTTTTCAAGGTGTCTACCTGGTATGATAACGCTATTGGTGTCTAAAACCTGTGAATTTTAGTTTCATATATTTAGAAATTTATCATCATATTTTTTTTAAATGAAAGGAAAGTTTCAGAGTATTTGAAATTTTTATTCCTTATGTTTTTAGAATATTTCATAACAAAAAATTAACTAAAACACATGTGCTTTAAATCTGTTTCTAGATTTTAAGCTCACCTGGCTATGCCAGGGTGAGCTTTTGCAATCACTTTGCGTCCGTCCGTCCGTAAACTTTTCATTCAAAGATCTTCTTCTCTGAAACCACTGGGCCAATTGAAACCAAACGTGGCCACAATAGTCCTTGGGTGGTCCCCTTTAAAAATTGTGTCGCTCAGGTCTGTACGTCATCCAAGATGGTAGCCAGCTGGGACCAAAATTTTACATTGGACCCTATGGAAAAAAAACGTTTCAAATTCTTTTTCTCTGAAACTACTGGGCCAATTGGAACCAAACTTGGCCACAATAGTCCTTGGGTGGTCCCTTACAAAAAAAGTGTTTTTTAGGTCCGCCCAATTTCCAAGATGGCCGCCAGCGGGAAACATAGTTTTAAAATTGGACCCTATTGGAAAACACTTTCAAAGATCTTCTTCTCTGAAACTACTGAGCCAATTGGAACCAGACTTGGCCACAATAGTCCTTGGGTGGTCCCTTACAAAAAAGGTGTTTTTAGGTCCGCGTGATTTCCAAGTGGCCGCCAGCGGGAAACATAGTTTTATCATTGGACCCTATGGGAAAACATTTTCAAAGATCTTTTTCTCTGAAACTACTGTGCCAATTGGTACCAAATTTGGCCACAATAGTTTTTGGGTGGTCCCTTACAAAAAAGGAGTTTTTCAGGATCGCACTACATTCAACATGGCCGCCAGCGGGGGACATGGTTTCAACATTGGACCCTATGGGAAAACACATTCAAAGATCTTCTCCTCTGTAACTACTGGGCAAATTGGAACCAAACTTGGCCACAATAGTCCTTGGTTGATCCCTTACAAAAAAGTGTTTTTAAGGTCTGCGCGAATTCTAAGATGGCCGCCAGCGGGAAACATAGTTTTAACATTGGAGCCTATGGGAAAACACTTTCAAAGATCTTCTTCTCTGAAACTACTGGGCCAATTGGAACCAAACTCGGTCACAATAGTCCTTGGGTGGTTCCTTACAAAAAGCGTGTTTTTTTAGGTCCGTGCAATTTCCAAGATGGCTGCCAGCGGGGAACATAATTTTAACATTGGACCCTATGGGAAAACATTTTCAAAGATCTTCTTCTCTGAAACTACTGAGCCAATTGGTACCAAACTTGGCCACAATAGTCTTTGGGTTGTCCCTTACAAAAAAGGTGTTTTTTCAGGATTGCGCTACAATAAACATGGCCGTCAGAGGGGGACACAGTTTCAACATTGAAACCTATGGGAAAACATATTCAAATATCTTCTTTTCTGAAACTACTAGGCCAATTGGAACCAAACATGGCCACAAAAGTTGTTAGGTGGTCCTTTGCAAGAAAGGTGTTTTTCAGGTCAGCGCTATATTCAAGATGGCCGCCAGCGGGAAACATAGTTTTAACATTGGATCCTATGGAAAAACATTTTTAAAGATCTTCTTCTCTGAAACTACTGAGCCAATTGGTACCAAACTTGGCCACAATAGTCTTTGGGTTGTCCCTTACAAAAAAGGTGTTTTTTCAGGATTGCACTACAATCAACATGGCCGTCAGAGGGGGACACAGTTTTAACATTGAGACCTATGGGAAAACATATTCAAAGATCTTCTTTTCTGAAACTACTGGGCCAATTGGAACCAAACAACGGCAATAGAATACCGAAGGAACAAAGGTGTGAAATTCACAAAAATCGAAGTTCAAAGACATGGCAAAAACGAGAACACAGAAAACATTGACGTTAGACACAAAAACAATGACGCCAGACAGACACAAAGCACAGAACCAGAAACCACAACATTCAGAACAAAGGCACTCACAGTGTGAACTCCAGTGAAACTGAGAGTGACATCAGGTGCTCCGGAAGGGTAAGCATGTCCTGCTTTGTTAACAGCACCCGTCACACTGTAAGTGATTCAATCCGGGAAAATGTCAAAGTCGGTAGTCAAATCCGGGAAGACGTGAATCTAGCTGAAAATGTCCACTTTCATTTGGGATACTGACACGTCATATCTTTCAATGATGCTATGGTGACGGCCATGGAATTTCTTTAGGGATAAAATTAACAAAGGTTGAACAAATCCCTGACTAAGCAGCTTTTGGGACAGTGCTTTTGCTCTGTTCAAAAAGTCACTGTACAAACTACAAGCTCGACAGTAACGAATCAACTGTGAAATGTACACTCCATAGGCTGGAGAGGTAGGTATATTGCTGCTAAGAAAGGGAAAGTTCACAATGGGGAAATTAAAATCATCACGCTTGTCATATAGCTTACATTTCAAATGTCCATCTTCGTCAATATACAATAACCAAACATGGCCACAAAAGTTGTTAGGTGGTCCTTTGCAAGAAAGGTGATTTTCAGGTCAGTGCTATATTCAAGATGGCCGCCTGCGGGAAACATAGTTTTAACATTGGATCCTACGGGAAAACATTTTCAAAGATAATCTTCTCTGAAACTACTGAGCCAATTGATACCAAACTTGGCCACAATAGTCTTTGGGTAGTTCCTTACAAAAAGGTGTTTTTCAGGGTTGCCCTACATTCAACATGGCCGACAGTGGGGAAGATAGTTTTAACATTGGACCCTATGGAAAACACATTCAAAGATCTTCTCCTCTGAATGTACTGAGCCAATTGGAACAAAACTTGGCCGCAATAGTCATTGAGTGGTCCCTTGCAAAAAGGTGTTTTTCAGGTCAGCGGGGGATATAGTTTAACATTGGAACCTATGGGAAAACACATTCAAAGAGCTTCTCCTCTGAAACTACTAGGCCAATTGATACCAAACTTGGCAACAATAGTCCTTAGGTGGTCCTTTGCAAAAAATGTGTTTTTCAGGTCAGCGCGATATTCAAGATGGCCGCCAGGGGGAAACATAGTTTTAACATTGGACCCTATGGGAAAACACTTTCATAGATCTTCTCTGAAACTACTGAGCCAATTGGAAGCATACTTGGCCACAATAGTGCTTAGGTGGTCCCTTGCAAAAAGGTGTTTTTCAGGATCGCACTATATTCAACATGGCCGCTAGTGGGGAAGATGGTTTTAACATTTGACCCTAAGGAAAACACATTCAAAGATCTTCTCCTCTTAATGTACTGAGCCAATTGGAACAAAACTTGGCCGCAATAGTCATTGAGTGGTCCCTTGCAAAAAGGTGTTTTTCAGGTCAGCGCGATATCCACCATGGCAGCCAGCGGGGAACTTAGTGTTTCCCATGGGGTCCAATGTCAAACTAACAGTGGTCTTCTCCCTTTAACTAATTAGGGAGATTGGATTTATAGTTTGATTATATATAAGGGCTCTTTAACATAAAATCTATGTAAATCGAGTGCCAGGTGAGCGATACAGGCTCTTGAGAGCCTCTTGTTAGAACACAGAAATAAAGCAAGGAATATAATCTGAAGAATTCCATATATATATCACTGACAAACTAACATTTCACAGTTTAATTCTCTTATTTCTACGGCTATCCTAATGATTATTCTTTATAAATAAATAACGAAATAGCGAAGTTACTGTCAATTTAGATTCTGCATATGCGCATTTCGACAACTTATGTCTCTTCAGTGCAGATAAAAATCCATAAACCGGAATATGTGTAAAAGCTGATAGAGAACAAATTACCAATAGGATCTAAAAAGGAAAGCCAAAATCAGCTAAGGTCAGAGCTATTCAAGATGGAGATACTCTTTAGGTTTGAACAAAATTTTCTGAAATTTAAATATTGCATGTTTTTAAATAAATTGGTTTTCGGGCCAGCACTGAAGTACTGGGTTGGGGAATACCATCGGGGACTAACATTCCACCAGCAGTGGCATCGGCCCAGTGGTAATAAATAACAAAATACCGAAGTTACTGTGAATTTAGATTCTGCATATGCGCATTTCGACAACTTATGTCTCTTCAGTGCAGATAAAATCTAAACACTTGGAAATCCATAAACCGAAATATGTGTAAAAGCTGATAGAGAACAAATTACCAATAGAATCAGAAAAGGAAAGCCAAAATCAGTTAAGGACAGAGCTATGCAAGAGGGAGATACTCCTACGGTTTTAACAAAATTTTCTGAAATTTAGATATTGCATGTTTTCAAAGCCAAACCACCTGATTGCGCTTGCTCCACTTCCCCCTTCAAT
>MJUU01007546.1:40473-54271 GCA_002080025.1 Modiolus philippinarum | reverse complement strand
ACGTTTTTTGAAAACCTACGGCTTTTCCCCATAGTTAACTACTCATGATGTCGACCGTAAAACTTCTGTAGTGATGACTTTAAGTTTTTGGTAACATACCCTTGCTTAAGTAGTCTATTTGTATGCAACTGAGCTCTATCAAGGAAGTCACTGTAACGACCACAAGCCCTTGAGTAGCGAATGAGTTGTGAGATGTAAACTCCATATGCTGGTGCTTTTGGAATGTTGCTACAAACAAAAGGGAAGTTGACTATTGGAAAAGTGAAGTCATCGCGTTTGTCATACAGGCCAGTTTGTAATGTACCTCTGTTGCCAATTTCAAGATGAAGGTCAAGGAACGAAGCCGATGTGGAAGTATCTGTAGTATCCTTAATTTCAAGCTCTTTTGGGTAAGTAAGATGAAGAAAATCATCAAAGCGAGGGTTGTTTAGTGATAAAATATCATCTATATAACGGAAGCTGAAATTAAAGTACTGGACCAGTTTTTGGTCTTTATTTTGAAGAAGCCCTTCAATGAATTCAGTCTCATAAGAATGGAAAAACAGATCGGCTAAAAAAGGTGCACAGTTTGTGCCTATTGGAATTCCAATGGTCTGTTGAAAAACAAGTCCTCCAAACTGGATAAATATATTGTCGATCAAAAACTCTAACATTTTTATCACTTCTTCCTCTGTGTATTTTTTTCTGTGATTCTGAGTCATATTTCACAAAGTATGCTTGTTCTCTGCCTATGACAATGTACTTATATCTTCGTTCGCCGTTCTTACGGGAAAAACATCTATAAATTATATCTTTCAGCCGAGATTTCAGTTGTTCATGTGGAATGCTTGAGAAGTCAAATGTTTTAATGCTGTTGCAATGCAATAATGATCTAGATTTCAGGATGTCAAGCAGATCTTTAGAGTTTTTTAATATCCACATTTCATTTACACTACTTCTTGTAAAGCTACTAGTATTATAGTATTTCTGAAGGCCCTCTTTTACGGCTATCAAAATGGAGGTTAAAAGCTTAGAAAGAGGTTTTGTGGAACATTTTGCAGATCCAGCGATGTATAGTTGTTTGTTTGGGCATTTGTGTAACTTTGGTAACCAGTACAAGGAAGGAAGATTGGTGTCTTCATCTTTGGTCGAAATTCCAAAGGAAAGCAAAACAGATTTATGGTTCTGTAATATCTACCCCTTAGACAGAGTAGTAGGTGTATATGTTGGATTGTCTTGTGAGTTACCAATGCCTAGTTCTTTCTTTAAACATTCAATGATGTTATTAGGGGCCTTATCTGCCGGAACAACATATTTGTCATGAATGGAGGTCAAGTATCTGGCAACATCGGCATTTTGGAAAATGGGTGATGCTTTAGTTCTTATTGACCCTCGTAGCTGACTAATTCTTTTAAAACTCATGGACCTCACAGCCTTAATCCACTCCGAAAGAGAATCAAGGTCTTCATCTTGTTCACGTTTAATCCATTTTCTGACGTAGTCCTCTACAGCATCCACAAGGAGTTTAAAATTTTGCTCCCAGTTGATTGATCGTGGTTCACGGAATTTGGGTCCCTTTGCAAAGATATCACGGAGAGACGGGTTTTCAATGACATTCAAGTCTCCCGTTATGACGTGACCAGAGGGACTATATCTGTAAGGTGAATTTAAACATGAACAATCTGGTGGTTTAGACTTGAGGTCGCCGGTGGTAAGGCTCTGCAATACATGTTTATGGTTGAAAATTTTAGATGCTATCGGTTAAGTATAGCTATATGAGATGATTGCAATTGATGTGTCCTTAAAATATGGAGGTATTTTGTTTTTTACATTTTTGTGATGCAGTATATTGGCAAGGTTGATGGCATCCAAACCCTTAATAGCAAACTTTATTGGTAGAAACGAACGGTGTTCTTCTACATTTGCATGTTCTTTAACAGGTTGGAATAATCTGTGTTGACCAATATCAAGGATAACTGCGTCTAATTTGTATAAAGATGAGGATGGGTAAGTAACAGAATTTTCTAGATATTCTTTATACAGTGCATTCAATTTAGTTAGTGGCAACGAGTATAGTTTTGTTCGAATGTGATGCATTCCAAGAGGTTTGCAAACAAAAGGAAGTAGACCTTTTATTGATACAATATGAAGACTTGGCGATGTATAATGGCGATGGCCATGACTTTGTTTACGTCTAGGATTGTTATCGAAAATACACATCTGCAAACAAAAGGAAGTAGACCTTTTATTGATACATTATGAAGACTTGGCGATGTAAAATGGCGATGGCCATGACTTTGTTTACGTCTAGGATTGTTATCGAAAATACGCATCACATTTATATCGTTGCATTTAGGACAAGATAGATTACCTATACTATTAATTTTGTCATTGCAACCATATGGTATTGCAGTTCCTAATTTTCGTATCCAGTATTCTTCTTTTTGTCTACGTAGAGGTGTACTAAGGTTAGGATTATTACTAGGGTGGAAAATTTTTTCTAGAATGCGAACTTTCATAGAGAGAATAGAATGATCGGGTTGGTTAAAATGTTGGTAAACGGTAGGAAATTTCATTGTGTTGATCTATGGCCATTCATGCGTTCGTTAAGTCTCCCTTTTGTTTCTCCTACATTAATAAGGCCACATAAATTGCATTCTAAACCGTACACAAGATTTTTAGAAGCACAATTAAGATCGTCATAGCTTCTAGTATGATCCGTCTTTTTGTGTCAAATTACTAGTGAAGAAAGTATCTGTTGTTTGTTCGAAATGCTTCATTAATTTTCATCTTTTGGTTTAGTTTAGTTTTGGATCCATTCCAATTGTCAATGAAGCCGTTAAATATATGTTGTAAAAGAATGTTTTTGTCAATGTAGCTGTTCTCATTGGGTACTGGCGTAACTTTTCGAGAAAAAAAAATACACGAGCTAGGCTAGAATAAATAACTTTATAAATGCATTAATATATTCATGACACAGGAACTATAGAAACAAATAACCCATGAACGGGGAAAAGCAGCTTCTTCCAGAGTGCTTATCAAAGAGAAAGCTGGAATAAAAGATTTTGCAATAAGAACCTTTGCCTCTTTTACACAAAAAGAAAAAATCAAGAAACGAAACTAAATTACAGAAATGAACCGAAACGAAACGGAACGAAACTGTTTCGTTTCTTGAATTAGAAAATATTCATAGGATACTTACTAAAAGAAGAAATCGTTGCGTTTCGTTTCCTTTCGTTCAGTTCCGTTACACGTTTTAGAATCACTATTCAAGTGATATTTTACAAACTTTCTTTGAAAGTGATTTCAATGACATACCCAAAATGATATATGACAAGAACCCGTTCATTGGCACCCCGGAACGCATGGTTTTGCTATTTGTAGTAAAATGTCATCGTGCTCAGACATTTCATCCCGGATTACTTATTCAATTTATTACCCAAAAGCATAGTATGTAATTTTTGAGGCACTAGACTGATAGCCCCTTTCTCTGCTTTTTTTCATCTGTTATTTCCTAAAGGTCATGTGTAAATTTATAAAACATATGCCAAGTCACCGTGATTAAGAATCCAAAAAGAGTCATTCAGGATTTATTGTTCTTTGTTAATCAAAAATTGCGACTGAGCCAATGGGACAAAACTTGACCAAAAGTTTCTATTCTGATAGTTAGAGAAAATTTTAGTAGAAGATAAGCTTTCTATTTTTGAAATGAGTGTTTACATTTCGATGAAAAAAAAATGTTTAAGGCTAACTAGAGGCTCAACTCAGCCTGTATCGCTTACCTGGTCTATGATAGCCAAGTGTAGGTAAAATTTTCCCATATAATGATCCAATGTGAAATTTCAGTCCTCACTGGCATGGTCGGGTACGAGTCCAAGCGACATAATTTTAAAAGGGACCATCTAAGGAATATTATATAGCCCAGTTTGGTTTTAAATGGCCAAGTAGTTTAGAGAAGTAGATTTTAAAACATTCTTTCCATAGGGTTTAATCACAATAGTCACAATTAATAGTCCATACATGTTTTAAAATCTTTGGAATGACTTGACCACTAAACTGCTATCGACCAGGTGGGCGATACAGGCTCATGTGAGCCTCCAGTTTTAAAAATACTTTCAGTTTCCCTTTAGTTATAATCAAAAACCAATACATAAACTTCAAACGATATCGTTATACATTTATATATTTCCTTATTCCAGATGGCACAACGGGAAGTCATTTGCAGGTTTTATTTTGATTAAGGACTCGTTTTAGAATGCCTTTCACAGATTCACAACATTTTCATAAGCACGAATTCACTAGAAAGGATTTTTAAAAAAGTAGTTTCATATCACAGACGCGATTCATGGGATAGCCTCGTGCTAGTAGTCTTAACAACAAAGTCGTTATAACAAGATACTAAGTCGTTATTTTTAAAAAAGTGGTTTCATATCACAGACGCGATTCATGGGATAGCCTCGTGCTAGTAGTCTTAACAACAAAGTCGTTATAACGAGATACTAATTCGTTTAAACGAGATAATAAGTCGTTATAACGAGATACTATTAATAAGTCGTTATAATGACTTAGCTAAGTCGTAATATAACAAGATACTAAGTCTTTTTAACGAGATAAGAATTCGTTATAACGAGATAAAAATAAATCACCACCTGGCACTAACGGATTCCGTAGTTCCCCATAGAAACAAGTGCGACAATAATTCAGACCTATCAAGTCTCACGCTTTCGGCGTGAGAGTCACGCTTTCCTACACCAGATCACGCTCTCACGCTCGCCCCTTTCAATGTCACGCATTTTAAATTTTCGAGAAAAATATATTTCATATACCTTTTCATAATAGGAAAATCAGAAAAAAGGGTTGTTCTGCACATTCTTTCATAATACTGGTTCATTTTCTACTAAAGCCCTAAAGTAAAACAAGTTTTTCAATGGAGGTCACAGATATGAAACCTTAATTTAATTTTATATTTCCCCTTTAACGAAAATGCACCACTTCGCGTCTCTGTGAAAATCTTGTGGCTATTCCCCACATGCCCTCGGTCTCACTTTTGCCCCCCCCCCCCTTTGACAGCCCTGCGACACAGTGGTTTTAAAGAGGCAAAAAAATCTTTCATCAATATGTAAACAAAATAAAATTAAGAGTGCTGTGAAGCAGTTCGTGTAAGCAGATGTTAAGTGTGACATCACAGGTGAAATACAGTTAAAATAAATTTAGAGCAAGGACATAACAAATGTGAAAAAATGAGAAACGAGTAGGGACGGGTAATTTATCCTTCTATGCGCAACAAATAAATATTTTATTATGTAATAATTAACGATACCAGTCTAAGGATTGTGCATTAAAAATAAAATAAGAATAAAATTGCCGAGAGCCCACCAAGGCTGAGGACACCGGATTTTATTAGCAGATATACAAACAAACAAAAAATATGAACACATTACAAAATGCACTTCTAGCGAAACATAAGAAAAAATATAAATAATAATTAAATACAAAAAACCTACAAAAACTCTAAAAAGTCTACAGTGATCCCGCCGGCCAGGTTAAACCAATAAAAACGATCAATGATCGGGTTGAACTACATTTCACAAACAATCAAAAAGGCTATATTTAGTTGTTTTTTAATAAAAAAAATGTATTTAATATATATATCATCCATGATTTTCTAAAAAAATATTGAAAAATAAATATAAGCAAAGATGATAATCAATTCATAATTAAATTTATCAAAATGTACATGTGAAATTCTAGATTCTCTAAAAATGTAGTGAAAGTGAATTATTCCTTGTGATAAAGTAAATATTTATATAGAATGCAACAAAATTTTTTTTTAATTTTAATGAGCTGTATGGCCATTTCGGAAATTTATTCCTCATCAGCAGCACTAGAACCCAAACAAAGGAAATCCATAATTCCAAAAAATGTTTAAAATGCATGAAACCAAACGAAATCCGAATAATCAGAAATATCAAATATAGCTAAGGACAAAACTACGATGGAGTTAGTTAATCCTTCGGTTTTAGAATTTACATAAATTTAGATAATAGTAATTGAACAAAGTGTACACATGAGATATTATCTCATGTACAAGTACACCATATCTAAGAAAATTAAAGATCATACATCTCTACAACGGGGCATTGTTTTACCAACTCCACACTGCAATAAAAGACAAACGCCTGTATTAAATTAATATAAAATAAACTTGATATAATTTCTAATGAATCGTGGTCAATCATCATGTGATAACAAATTCTCTAGTCCTGAAATATAAATCAACAAAAGATATATAGTAAAGTGCGATCGTTGCTGTGTACAGTATATAACAAAGTAATGCAAGGGAAAATTCTTAACAAAGGAGGTGTTTGTACAAATTTTAACAATCAGGAAACATTTGAAATAGCAAAAACAAAATAGAACAAAAGGCCTTGTATGTCCGTTATATCTAACCCTGCCCATGGCTGACAAAAACATTACTTTCAGAGGTATTAATGGCATTTCCCATAGGGTTCAGTGTTGTACCATGTTTCCCTTTAGTGGCCATCTTTGATTTGTTGCAGACCTGCTACACACATATATTCTGAAGGGGCCATCAAAGGACTATTGTGACCAAATTTTGTTTCAATGACTCTAATGATTTCAGAGATTAATTCATTGAAACAATTGAATTCGTATCTCAAAGGGATACGAATGTTCATCTAAGGGGCACCAATATTGGATGAGGTACGGACCTGCCGGAAATATTTTTGGAGGGGGCCATCAAAGGGCTTGGTTTAATTGGACTAGTAGTTTCTGAGGTTTTTCAGAGTGTTTTCTATGGGTCTAATGTTAAACTATGGTCTTGGTGGAAACCAACTTGGATGAGGTAAAGATTTTACAAATACCTTTTTGGAATTAATTATCAAAAGACCCTTGCGACTTAGGATGGTTCCTAGCTGTTGCGGATTGGTTGTATAAGGTTTTGCGCAGGTAATCAAACTATCTAAGTCAGACTTAATTTGCTAATCATCAATAATATATAAGAGGAAAGTATCACCTGCAAAGAGTTTTATTTTATCAGAAACGACACAGTAGACATAGTTGTCCTTCGAGGTTGTGTTTTTTTGGAGCGATTTGGTCCTATTTTTTGGAGAGATGTTTTGTGTTTTGGAGAGATATTTTGATAGTTTCCCTGATTATGACCTTATTTGGTACTATAAATGTGTTTAGATAGTACATAAGACAAAATCAGTTACAGGATAACGGAGAGATTTCAGTTGCTTGATTTGTTGTAAAATTAAAGATTTTGTGTATGTCCTTGTTTTATGGAGAGATCGGAGAAAAATGTCCAGGTTTTTTACCTTTTTGTCCTGGTTTTTCCAAATATCACATAGATTACAAATTTAAAATTCACACTTAACAGAAACTTTTTATCAGATCTAAGTATGTCTAATCAATAGTTCAGTGCCATGAGATGCGTTTGATATAAAAATTGAATATGAATAATGGTTCAACACTGATGATAAGGAGTTTAAAAAGACATGTATTTACAAAGGATAAAACGTATTTTTATGTATCTCTGAACTATGAAAGGCGAAAATGTTAGTTATTCTTAATGTCATGCACTCACAATATTTTATCAACAAAAACTTATGTCTTTTGTGTAAAATAACCATTTTCAGTTCGCCTCAACGAAGTTGAGGGGGACTATTGGAGTACCCCAGGCGTCCTCGTCCGCGTCCGCGTCTACGTCTACGTCCGCGTCCGCATTTGGGCATATATCTCTGCAACTATGCATGATAGGATCATCAAACTTTGTATGCAGGTGCATCTTGGGCTATCTCACAACCTCCAAGAAAATTGGGTCTCTCTGACCTATATTTTCCGCTTGAACGACTTACATTCAAGTTTACGTCCGAGTTCAGATCTCANCAAAGGACTATTGTGACCAAATTTTGTTTCAATGACTCTAATGATTTCAGAGATTAAATTCATTGAAACAATTGAATTCGTATCTCAAAGGGATACGAATGTTCATCTAAGGGGCACCAATATTGGATGAGGTACGGACCTGCCGGAAATATTTTTGGAGGGGGCCATCAAAGGGCTTGGTTTAATTGGACTAGTAGTTTCTGAGGTTTTTCAGAGTGTTTTCTATGGGTCTAATGTTAAACTATGGTCTTGGTGGAAACCAACTTGGATGAGGTAAAGATTTTACAAATACCTTTTTGGAATTTATTATCAAAAGACCCTTGCGACTTAGGATGGTTCGTAGCTGTTGTGGATTGGTTGTATAAGGTTTTGCGCAAGTTATCAAACTATCTGTTTCAGAATTAATTTGCTAATCATCAACAATATATAAGAGGAAAGTATCACCTGCAAAGAGTTTTATTTTATCAGAAACGACACAGTAGACATAGTTGTCCTTCGAGGTTGTGTTTTTTGGAGCGATTTGGTCCTATTTTTTGGAGAGATGTTTTGTGTTTTGGAGAGAAATTTTGATAGTTTCCCTGATTATGACCTTTTTGGTACTATTAAATGTGTTTAGATGCTACATAAGACAAAATCAGTTACAGGATAACGGAGAGATTTCAGTTGTTTGATTTGTTGTAAAATTAAAGATTTTGTGTATGTCCTTGTTTTATGGAGAGATCGGAGAAAAATGTCCAGGTTTTTTACCTTTTTGTCCTGGTTTTTCCAAATATTACATAGATTACAAATTTAAAATTCACACTAAACAGAAACTCTACAGAGCAGACTAAATATTTTGTTGAGCAATTAGGCACAGAATGGTAAATATGAAATTTATATTGTTATGGTGATGAATATAAACCTTATATGTTGATGTCTTTCCTTAAAATATCATTAATATGTATATGTTGATGACATTATCTGAATAAAATTATTAAATGATAAAAAAAAAAACTTTTTATCAGATCTAAGTATGTCTAATCAATAGTTCAGTGTCATGAGATGCGTTTGATATAAAAATTGATTTATTAATAATGGTTCAACACTGATGATAAGGAGTTTAAAAAGACATGTATTTACAAAGGATAAAACGTATTTTTATGTATCTCTGAACTATGAAAGGCGAAAATGTTAGTTATTCTTAATACCATGCATACAAAAAACGTATGTCTTTTGTGTAAAATAACCATTTTTGTATAGTGGCGTAGTTGAGATATAACGATTTTTTTCGAATTTTAATGGCAATGTGAGCTTTTGTCATCACTAAATAATTACATTTCATGAATATTCATTTGAATTCCGTCAGTTTGATAGGTGAACATCGATCACGTGGCATTTCAATGTGAAGTTGCAATTCCCATGAAACACATTTGACCACGTGTTGACGTGGCGGGTGAATTTGTAAAAATAGAATCCCAATGTACATGATGTATTTCCTTGTAAATAAAGTTGTTTTTTATATTTCTGGTTTAAAATGTAATTATAAGAATTGAATGCATTATTTTGAAGTTTCATAGGGACTATGAAAGGGTTGACCGGGCGCACATTTTCAACATGAAGCGCTACCGCGCTTCATTAAAAATGTGCTTCGGTCAACCCTTTCATATCCCAATGAAACTTCAAAATAATGCATTCAATTCTTTAATGCATCCTTCGTCCGGTATGTGTCGTTCATTTTAAACTTTTCCTTCAAAGAACTTTGTCTTGAGAATCACTGAACTGATTGGAACCAAACCTGGCAGGAATGATGATAATAAGGTGCTGACCAAGTAATTTTCTTTTGTGCCGATCCATTACCCAACATGGATACCAGCGGTCCTTAGTTTAAAATTGGATTTTTCCTTGTGAGACCGTTTTTTTAGATCCAGTGAATGGATACAAGAAGAACAAGAACAAGAAGAACAAGAACTTTATTTGCCATATATACAAAGTCATGTATGTGACAATATAAAAACAATAAAATAAAATAATAAACAAAGAGCAAATGATATTATGATTCCCCTGCCCTCAGTTCTAATGACTTTTTCAGAAAGGAACCTAAATTATTCACAAGCTCTATGGTGGATGGGTTGAGGATATAAACTAATTTTTCATTTTCATTTAATTAACAAAAATTGATATAATTATTAAAGAAGCTGATAAAATCTATTCTTAGAGTTCTATTAATGGTACAATTTAATATAGAATGTGTTTCATCATCTATTACGTTGCAATTTTTACATAATCTTTCTTCTCTAGGAATCTTTAAATATCTCCCTTTTTCAATTAAAAGATTGTGATCACTTACTCTAAATTTTGTAATAATTTTTCGATATTCAAATCTTGCACAGGACAAGTAGTAATCTTTGGCTATGGACTGTTTTATATATTTATATAATTTTAATTTATTTTTATCTTCAAGTTTATGAATTTTATTTAAATAAAAATTATCATAATAAGATTTTAATTTATTTTTAATCTTTGTTTTTTCATTTTTATTTGTGTATTTTTTACTAATATTTTTTTCACTTGAATTTTCAACAACTAAATCTGTTTCTGTCATTATATCTTTAACATACGAATACCATGTATATATATTCCAGAACTGTCTAAATATTGAGATAATTCAAAAGATTCTTTTAAAATAGGATTTAAATTATTAGAAAAAAGTCTTTTTAAATACAATAAAGAGTGACATTTTATATCAGCCTCTATTGGAAGTCTTCCTAGTTCAGTTCTACAAGCTAAATTGGATGCTTTTTTATTAATACCCAATATATATTTGCAAAATTGTAGATGTAATTTTTCAATTGGCGATTTATCTATAAAATCCAATGAATCAACTTCACGATCCGAGTTTTCAGCTCTTTTTTTTGCTCTATAATAAGGTAGATATGTATCTAAATATGTTATTTCAGAATTATATATCATAATTGGTTTGATCAAGGAGTCAAACAGATTGCATGCTACATTTATAGGAACATTATTCAAAGAATTCATATAAGATTTCAGTGAAAATAAAACTTTTCTTGCCTTATTGACCAGGTTTGTTGTACTTGAAGTAAGATTACCATTACTTTTTANAGGATCATGTAACCTTGCATAGGCATGCATCCCTGATGGTACATCAGCATCCAGGCAAAAGTAGGTCACTTTGACTTATGTTTTACGCATGAGTGATTTATGTCCAAGTTTTCAGGCAAGTTCAGATCTCAGTCACTATACATGGTAGGATCATGTAATCTTGCTTAGGCATGCAGATGTGATGTCAACATCCAGTCAAGATTTTGTTACTGTGACAAAGTGCCATAACGAGGCGAACTCTGTAATCGTTGATTACCTATGTTTGTATAGTGACGTAGTTGAGATATAACGATTTTTTTTTTCGAATTTTAATGGCAATGTGAGCTTTTGTCATCACTAAATGCATCCTTCGTCCGGTATGTGTCGTTCATTTTAAACTTTTCCTTCAAAGAACTTTGTCTTGAGAACCACTGAACTGATTGGAACCAAACCTTGCAGGAATGATGATAATAAGGTGCTGACCAAGTAATTTTCTTTTGTGCCGATCCTTTACCCAACATGGATACCAGCGGTTCTAAGTTTAAAATTGGATTTTTCCTTGTGAGACCGTTTTTTTTTAGATCCAGTGAATGGATACATACCAAACTTCAGAAATCGGATCTTATGGGAATTTCATGCAAAGATTTTCTTCTAGAAAATCAAGCCAAACAGGTGACTCTTGCTGATCAAGTATTGTTACTTTTGTGCCAATCCCTTATCCAAAATTGGGGCTAGCAGGAATTATTTTTAGCTCACCTAAGTCAGTTTGAGCTTTTACAATCACTAGCGGCGCCTGGCCGTTAAACCTTTCACATTTTTATCTTCTTCTCTGAAACCACTAATTTAAGGGGGTAGACCTGAGGTAGGAGGAGATAACTCTGTTTTTCCCTTTTGTATAACTTACAGAAACAAACAGAATAATTACAATAGGTATGATTAAAATTTTAAAATTGTTAAAAAAATTTTCCACACAGCAAATAAATATTCATTTTGTCATGAAAGCATATACCCAACATCAAGTTATTCATAATGAGTGCATTTAACTTTACATTTTTGCAATGCTGTCCAAAGATAATGAAACTAGTATGTCAATTGACCGAAGAACAATTGATAGGTCTTTCCGGGAAGTTGCGTCATAATGTTCTGATTACTGATTCATCGTTATAACGAACATTCCAAGCCGCTTGATGCGTACATTGATTGATCTGGAAACATGAAAAAAGATTTTTGACTGTGACCTTGACGCGTCACCTTGACCCCATTTTAAAGGTCACGTGTTCCTGGACATTTTTCGTATTGAATGTCTTTTTGTATTTTCAAATGTATTTGACCTTTAAGCAAAAACCAAAAATCGGACATCAAAGATCGATTATTGGTCCATAAGCTGAAAACGGTTAGTCTAATAATTTTAGACCCAATGTTACAAATGCAGATCTTAACAAGACACACATTTTGTCCATTTATTTTTAGCTATCTGTTACGGTTTCAGAGTTAATCCAATAACAAGGATTGATCAGATAGATCAAAGTTCTTTTTTAGATGTAACAGATATTACCTAAGATGAATCGAAAAGGTTCTGGTTTCTTTCTACTACCGTTTTCGAGAAAAATGTACTTAAAGACATGACAAAATTTTTAATGGCCGTTACTCGTGAATGGTCCATCGTAGTTTGGTGTAACGTTTGTTAGGACCTCCCAAACATTTTTGTCCAAATGGAAAACTTTATGAGGAAACTTCCGAGATATCTTCGAACTATTGACATACTAGTTAATTCTAGTCTTATAGCTGAGTTATCAAGTGCATAGGTTTTTACAGTACTAGTTGAAAGATATTTTCTCATATCTATAACTTTGATAAATGACAAGCTGAGCACTTAATAAAGGTATATCAATTGACGCCAGATGGCAGCACGTTCAAAGTGAAAAAAAACTAAGAATTCGTGGCCAAAGGAACATAACTCGAGTCAAAATCGAAAGACTACAAATATTTACATTTTCAACAGTAAATCTTAAAAATTCCATTGGTATGATTGCAATAAAATTTGCATTGCAGATATGTGAATAACAAATATTTCATATGCTAGATGGGTTTCGGTGGATTACCAAGTTAACATACTTAAAATTCGGTTTTATAGATAATTACCATCGTACGAAATGTTTAAAAATCTGGCATTTTTTTCCATAAAAATATTAGATTGAGAAACATTGTGCAGAAAGAACGTTAACATACTCAAATTAAATATTTTACCTTTATAAAACAATTAATAACATCATTTCACAGTAAAATGTCGATTCAAGCAAAAGGTCACAGATTTTTGCCCGGAGAGTTATCTTACCTGATTCTTTACTGATATGCCTACTTAATAATTTTATAAAACTTGTATTTTTTCTAAAAAAAAATGTACAGAAAACTGTCACATGCATGGCTTCATATTTCTTCTTACAACAATTAAACTCAAGTCTGCTATCTAAATTAATGTCATCACAAAGATAATGGCATGATTCAAGTGTGATAAAATCAAATGTGTTGTCGAAGTATTTCATTATTTTGTAAGAAATGGAGAGTAATAATAGATTTAACATTAATTGAGCATAACTTATTCTGTATTCCCTAAAATATCTGTTTTTCCTCAAGTAACTTTGACAACGATTAATTTGTAGGTTTTCAGCGGGAAATCTAGTGGTATAAAATTATCTCCCTTCTAGAAAAACTCTTCTGTGATTATAAGTTTCTGATCAAAATAAGAGCATGGCGACGAAAGTAAACAACAGACAAAATGTTAAGATTAAAAAAAGAAACAGACGAATACAATATTTAGTTCAAACGT
>MJUU01007546.1:24158-34822 GCA_002080025.1 Modiolus philippinarum | reverse complement strand
TCACTTGGCGTCTGTCGTCCGTCATCCATCGTCGTCCGTAAACTTTTCATATTTTCGCTATCTCCTCTGAAACCACTGGACCAATTTTAACCAAACTTTACAGGAATGATGTATGGTAGGTCCTTCATAAAGATTGCCGAAATTTATCTGATCGGCCAACAAAACATGGCCGTCAGGGTCGAACATAGTTAAACATGGGACCCTATGGGAAAAGCATATATGTGCTATCTCCTCTGAAACTACTGAAGCAAATTAAATCAAACGTTACAGGAATGATGCATGGAAGGTCCTTTACTTAGTTTGCCGAAATTTTTTCGATCCGTGAAAAAACATGGCCGCCAGCGCAGAACATAGTTTAACATGTGACCCTAGTGGAAAAGCAAATATTTGCTATCTCCTCTGAAGTAACTGAAGCAAATGGAACCAAACTTTACAGGAATGATGCATGGACTTAGTTTGCCGAATTTTTTTCGATCCGTGAAAAAACATGGCCCCAGCGCAGAACATAGTTTAGCATGGGACCCTATGGGAAAAGCATATATTTGCTATCTCCTCTGAAGCTACTGAAGCAAATTGAACCAAACTTTACAGGAATGATGTATGGAAGGTCCTTTACTTAGTTTCCAGAATTTTTTTTCGATCCGTGAAAAAACATGGCCGCCAGCGCAGAACATAGTTTAACATGGGACCCTATGGGAAAAGCAATTATTTGCTATCTCCTCCGAAGCTACTGAAGCAAATTGAACCAAACTTTACAGGAAAGATGTATGGAAGGTCCTTTACTTAGTTTGCCGATATTTTTTCGATCCGTGAAAAAACATGGCCGCCAGCGCAGAACATAGTTTAACATGGGGCCTTATGGGAAAAGCATATATTGACTATCTCCTCTGAAGCTACTGAAGCAAATTGAACCAAACTCAACATGAATGATGTATGGAAGATCTTTTATGTAGATTGCCGATTTTTTTCCGATTCCCTTTAAAAAACATGGTTGCCAGCGCAGAACATAGTCTAACATGGGACCCTATGGGAAAAGCAAATATTTGCTATCTCCTCTGAAGCTACTGAAGCAAATTGAACCAAACTTTACAGGAATGATGTATGGCCTGAAGGTCCTTTACTTAGTTTGCCGAATTTTTTTTCCATCCGTGAAAAAACATGGCCGCCAGCGCAGAACATATTTTAACATGGGACCCTATGGGAAAAGCAAATATTTGCTATTGCCTCTGTGAAGTAACTGAAGCAAATGGAACCAAACTTTACAAGAATGATGTATGGAAGGTCCTTTACTTAGTTTGCCGAAATTTTTTCGATCCATGAAAAAACATGGCCGCCAGCGCAGAACATAGTTTAACATGGAACCCTATGGGAAAAGCAATTATTTGCTATCTCCTCTGAAGCTACTGAAGCAAATTGAACCAAACTTTACAGGAAGGATGTATGGAAGGTCCTTTACTTAGTTTTCCGAAATTTTTTCGATCCGTGAAAAAACATGGCCGCCAGCGCAGACCATAGTTTAACATGGAACCCTTTGGGAAAAGCAATTATTTGCTATCTCCTCTGAAGCTACCGAAGCAAATTGAACCAAACTTTACAGGAATGATGTATGGAAGGTCCTTTACTTAGTTTGCCGAAATTTTTTAGATCCATGAAAAAACATGGCCGCCAGCGCAGAACATAGTTTAACATGGAACCCTATGGGAAAAGCAATTATTTGCTATCTCCTCTGAAGCTACTGAAGCAAATGGAACCAAACTTTACAGGAATGATGAATGGAAGGTCCTTTACTTAGTTTGCCGATATTTTTTCGATCCGCAAAAAAACATGGCCACCATCGCAGAACATAGCTTAACATTGGACCTTACGGGAAAAGCATATATTGACTATCTTCTCTGAAGCTACTGAAGCAAATTGAACCAAACTTTACAGGAATGGTGTATGGAAGGTCTTTTATGCAGATTGCCGAAATTTTTCCGATTCCCTTTAAAACATGGCTGCCAGGGCAGAATATGGTCTAACATGGGAGCCTATGGGAGAAGCATATATTTGCTATTTCCTCTGACGCCACTGAAGCAAATTCGACCAATCTTTACAGTAAGGATGTATGGAAGGTACTTGGATCTGACAAAAAAGATGGCCTCCAGTGCAGAACATAGTTTAACATTGGAGCCAGGAATGAGACATNGCTAAACATTTGACCCCATTGGTAAGAAAACATCTTTTCAGTCATGTATGGCGTAGAAGCATTTTGCCAGGTGAGCGATACAGGCTCAGTCTCTGAGCCTCTAGTTATCCAAATCTCACCAAAAGGGGAAGCGCACATCTTCAATGTGTTTTCAATGTGTCCAGAACAATTGTGCAAAGTTTCAAAAGTATCGGGTTAAAGGTGTCCGAGTTTCAGATTACACAAACTTGGTACCCCAAAGCGTGACGGACGGACGGACAGACAGACAGACGGACGGACGGACGGAGTCGAGCGGCTCCTAGACTTGCGGTCACCGTTGGTGACGCAGGTAAAAACGAGACCCTTCAAAATTAGAAGTTTATCTTGACTTTTACCCCATTTCCTTTCCTTTTCATATGTATCAGCAATTGTCCGGGTAAAAGATACAGGCTCTTGAGAGCCTCTGGTTTTAAAACAGTTTCTTTCTTATTATCATTACTCGAGACACACCATGTTTATTTATCATTAAAGTTTCCTACTTTTAACAGTAGTTTCGTTCCCTATTAATCAATAATAAAAACTCTTTGAATCTTACGAATAAGAACGCGATACATCGACAAATGTTGCACCAAATGCACATTATAAAGTGTAATTTCTCTCCACAGTACCAGAAAAATCGCCCCATATGACAGGACAACGCTCCATAAAACGTGGACTTCTCTCAATTAAACCAGGACATAAACAAATGGAAAAATGAAATAACTACAAATTTTCTGATTTAAATTTAATTGTTGCCATGCATATTCATTTGTTAATGTACACTGTGTTAATAAATATAGTTCAGTGGTAACTTGTAAATGTATTGTAAAATTATTTAACTTGATTTTAAATAGTGGGAAATACCCTGATATTTGGAGAAAGTCATATATTGTACCAATTTTTAAATCTGGAGATAAGCAAGATTTGAATAACTACAGAGGTCTTTCTCTTCAAAATTGCTTAGCAAAACTATTTAGCTCTGTTTTAAACAGTAGGCTGATGCATTATTGTGATAATTTATTTTCTAAACACCAATTTGGTTTAAGAAAAAAACCACAGGACTTCCGATAATAGTCTCTATATGTTGAAGACCTTGATTACTAAATATCTTTTCCATAAAAAAGTGAGATTTATGCCTGCTTTGTTGATTTACGCAAAGCGTTTGATACCGTATGGCATAACGGATTATTATACAAATTGATGAATAATGGTGTGGGAAGCAAGTTTTTTAATATTATTCAAAATATGTACAGTTCATGTCAGTCTTTTGTTAAAATAATGACAGATACTCAGATTTTTACCCTGAGAGTAAGACAAGGGGACAGTCTAAGCCCTTCTTTATTCAACTGTTTCATAAATGATATTCATGACAGTTTGATGAGTCATGTGACCCACTTCAACTTGAGAATACTAAGATCTCAAGTTTGAGTTTTGCTGATGATTTGATTATTTTTGCTGATTCCCATAGAGGTCTTCAGAATGCTATTGATAAACTTCAAAAATATTGCTTTGATTGGCAACTTACAGTAAATACTAATAAAACAAAAATTATGATTTTTCAGAAAAGTTGCACTACCACTCCAACTATTTTTAATGATAATAAACCCTTAGAGGAAGTCAAAGAATGTAATTTTCTAGGAACAGTTATAGATTGTAATGGAAATTTCAAACGATGTATTCAAGAATTATCAAAAAAGGACTAAAAATACTTTTTTCTTTACGAAAAAATGTTCTCAAACTTTGAACAATTACCAATTAATTTGTCATGCAAATTATTTGATACTTTAATAAGACCTATTCTCTGTTATAATTCAGAAATATGGTATATGGATGCCTATCTACTATTGTATAGAGCTATGCATAGGGCAAAGAACAATAACAGCACATTTGATTCTTTTTCTTTTGATTATAAAACTTCGTTTGAAAAAATTCACACTAAATATTGAAAAATAATTTTAGGAGTTAAGAAAACTGCTTGCAATACATAACAGCAGCTAACTCGGAATTGGGACGTCTCTCTTTATCTTCTTTTATAAAGAAGCAGACTTTAATGTATTTTACTCGAATAAATACTGATAATATAAATCCATTGGTGAAAGAATCTTTCCAAGGCAATAAAAAGATGAATGACGAAGAAATTTTTACTTGGTATACATTTGCCATGAATATTTTTCATGAGTTTGCATTAGATCCTGAAAACTTCATAAATTCAGACAAATCATTTAATAAAATAAAAACCCAAACTAAAAAAGAATTGAATAAAGTAATTACAGATACTTATACTAAAATGTTTAGTGGAAAATTACTTAAATTAACAAATGAGTCTAAACTTTTTTTATATAGTAAATTGAAAAAAGAATTTCGGTTCAGAAAATTATTTACTTAAGACAAACTTTAAAAATAGACGACTTTTAACAAAATTTCGTATTAGTGACCATCAATTAGGAGTGGAAATGGGCCATTACGAAAAAAAAATACCGAGGGAACAAAGATTTTGTTTAAAATGTAAAAATATTGAAGATGAGGCCCATTTCTTTTTAAACTGTACAATAAACGAGACTTACAGATGTAAACTTTTTTAAATAATTGTAAATAAACACTCTGAATTTAAAGATCTTCTTTCGATAACCTTAAATACATTTTAACTCCAGACATAACCCTTTTATCGGCTGTATGCACCTTTATAAAACAATCATTAGAATTGAAATAGGGTCCACACCGGTCAAAGAGTCGACTGAATTATATTGCAGTTTATGTTCTTAAGTTTAATTGTATTTGTAATTCTTGTGTTTATGTTGTATATATGTTTTGTATTGCTTTGGCCCCCAAGGGGTGTAATTTTGCAATAAAATAAATTATATTAAATAAAAAAAGGCAAAGAATCTCTTTTTGTCATAAATTACAACAAAACAAGCGAAAATGATTTTGTGGAATAATGCTCATAGTTCAATGTGACAACGCAATAATCCAATGATATATCGTAAGTAGAAGTTAGGCTTATCCTAAGTTTTCTTCTTCAAGCGCTATATTCTTTAATCTTAGAAATGCCGTCTGTTTGTTGATGTTTTACTTAATATTTTCTCCATAAAACCATGACACGCCCCAAAAAATAGGACATTTTCTGTCCAAAAAAAAACACCACGTCGAAGGACGACTATGTCTACTGTGATTTATGATGCTGTAATAAAAAACCTTTTTAAATGAAATTAAGGCACTGAAATTGATTTTATAGGAATTAAATATTTGACGTGTGTTTTATATGCCTAACAATGTGAAATGTTATTGCTGACGTAGTGTGAACAACTAATGATACCTTGCCAAATATAACCAGTTAGCCATACTTACCTATTAGCAAAATCTAGGATCTTTATCGATTTTATGTCGTTCAATTTGTTTCCAATTTTCTATTTATTTGTTTAAATACATTTTTTATATCATTAATATGTGTTTTATATTCTAAGTGTGTGTGTGTTATATCACCGGCACTGATTTTGTGTTTCATGATTTTGACGCTACTTTAGCACATTCTTTTCACCATTCAATGCAAATTTTCGTGGCCACTTTTTCCCTTTATTCGCTTATAAATGCAAAACTGTCAACATTGCTAGTAGTAGGGTGCACAATGCCCCCAAAAATGCTTATTTTTCGAGTTTAGGTAAGCGAAACTACACACGACTAATGTTTATTTCACAGGCTGAAATAATTATTTAATTTTATATCTTATATTGTCTTAGAGAGTTTCCGTGGTCACGATTTCTGTAATTTCAGACTTTTAAAGGGAGCTTTATGTATAGTATCTTTAAATTTATAGAAATTGCTAGTTTATGATATCCTGATAAAAAAAAACTATTTTTGTGAAAGTCCAGACCGAAATTATTTTTGGAAGCTAGAATACTTTTTATACGTTGATTTTTATAATAGGTTGGATTAATTTTGGAATAAAAAGAATCACTAATTTAAGAGATTTTCTTTGAATGCGAAATATTTTGATATGGAAACACAACTACCAGATGTACATGTATGCCAAAATCATTGGTATAATGTCTGCCTTTACAGGAATATCAACAAATAACGGCATTAGAGTTGCGTAAAAGCTTCAAATGAAATTTGCATCGCTTGATAAATCTGGAAACCGTACAAAGAGAGATAACTCTAATACATATGTGTCAAAATAGTCTTTTAAAATTACTCGAATCTGATTAGGGTTTAATATTGCTCATTGTTTTCGAATTTTCATATACATGTTGTATTTTCACATTTAAAATGAAATCGCTAGTCATTTAGATAAAAATTATAACAGGGTTCAAGTTTAGTTTTATTGGTTTTGTCAAGTTTTATGTCAGTACATGTTTTATGGAAAATTACTCACGTCATGTCAAAAACAAAAAATGTTTTTTGGTCGAGGATTTATTGAATTTCGGAGAGATAAGGCTTTAAAACTTAATTCAAAGTTTCCTTTTTAACGATGGTTTGATAAAAACTTAAAATTACTATAATTCACAGTAATTGAAAGTGTTCTTAAAATATTTCAGGTGCAATGATTTTAAAATTGCACACCTAAAAAAAAATTACATTTTTTTTCCTTCTATGTCAGAGTTGTATTGTTAAATTAAAGCCAACTTTGCGTGAGATTTAACTAATTTTTAGGAAATTACTTTTAACCCCATTTTGAACAAAACATGACCACAGCCAATCTCTACATTATTATTTTGATCCGAGATGAGATGGTGACCTCTTTCCAATAGATAATGAGGTGTAGGTAATTCGTTTAACACAAATTCGAAAAAGAAAATCGTCGCTTGGAAGCCCTGCTATAGTGCACGTTTGAATTGGACAATAGTATTTAGTGTTTCATTGTTACTTAGATATAATCAGTCACAGAATTGAAAAAGGGCATTTCTATCAGTGTTAACCCTTACGATAGACTTTAAGTATAATCAGGATCTCCAAGAGATTTTTTTTTATTATTTTGCAGATCATTTGTACATACATCAAAAATGTGCAGGGTACTTTGATTTTCTTTTTTTATAATTCATGCAAAAATACAAATGGTGAATTTAGTTATTTTTCCGTCAAATATTAACCAAAAGAGCAAATGTCGTACAGTTTTGCAGATACGAAATTTTTAGTTGGCAGATAATTTGTACAATTTGGAAAAATTTTGTACATGTATGGCACTTTAATTTTTATGCCAAAAATGTCACTTGTTAAACTTAGTCTTTTTGATATCAAATTTCTTCCAACAGGGTACCATTTGTCCAGAGCAAATCTACTGCAGTTTTAAAGATAAGAAAATTTTGTTTTCTAGACAATTTGTACACATGTCAGAGGTGTGCATGGTATTTTGATTTTCTTTTTTAAACATTTATGCAAAAAAATATAAACTATTGAAATATCATTTTACGTATCTTGCTTATTTCCGGAGCAAATCTCCTACAGTTTTTGAGGTAGGAAGCTTTTGTTTGGCAAATCATTTGTGCAAATATTTCCAACAGGGTACCTGTTGTCCGGAGCAAATATACAATTATTGCGCTTGGAAGTATTTATGTCGCAGATCATTCAAACACTTATTAGAAGTGTGCATGGTACTTTGATATCCATTAAATAATATGTACCAAAATATCAGTTGTTGACCTTCATCATTCTACATCAAATTTCTGCCAATAGGATACGATTTGCTTGGATCATATCAACTGACAGATTTGCGGCGAGCACCCCTTGACCCATCCTCAAAATAACGTATTGTCTGTTCTCTGCCTTCAAGATTGTAGTTATTGATTTAGTAGCCTACCTGTTTTTTGCATTTTATTCATATGTCTATTATACCATATGAAAACAGGATAGATAATGGGGTGTTTAGGTACCCAAAAAACGGTTTTACCCTACCGCTGGCTTTTGTTAGTTCCGGTATCTTTCTTTACAGCTTTTCATTTTGCAGATGCTTAAGGCACAAATCAAAGGCGTGCGTGATCTATTTATATTAATAATTTTTATAAGTGATGACAAAAATATCTTAAATTTGTAGAATTTAGCTACTTTTATATCAAATATCTCCCATCAGTGTAAAATATCTGCTAACAGTTGTATCCCATTTGTCCAGAATACTTTTTCTTGGATATTTGCGTTCGGTTTTTCTTCCGTAGTGCGACAGTGCTTTATTAACAGGCTAGGCTCCTTTAGCTAGAAGGCAGATTTGTGTCGTGCATGCTTCGACCCATCTTCTAAACAACGTATTGTCTTTTCTCTCTTTTCAAGACTGCAGTGATGGAATAAGTAGTCTACCTGTATATTGGGTTTTATTTGTATGTTCATTTTACTACATGAAAACGGGACTGATAAAGAAGAGGTTTTGGCACCCATAAAACGCTTAACCCTTCCGCTGGCTTATGCTAGTGCCGGTATCAAGTCCGACTGTCCTGATTTCTTATCGTTGTTTACGTTTGTCTTTTGTCTTATTTGATTTTCATGTGTTTTCCCTGGCAGATTGTGTTTCCTGTTATCCCTCTTTTTTCATTGTACGGACTTTCTATTTCGCAGATCAATTTAAAATAATTCAGACATTTAAGTTAATTTATTTAAAAAAAAAACTTTAGGGGCAACTTCAATGGAAGGTTATACATTACAGATTAGAAATGTGTGCAATTCAAATATTCAAGGATGACCGATGTGTAAGATATATATTGTCCAATTAAAAACCCCGGTTTGCTGTCACATTGACCACTTTCCTCTTGTATGTTTTTGCAATACATGTATTAGGATTTTATCCTCTTGTTGATTATATTTTTATCTCCATGAAGCTAAAATTACATCAACCGACAGGTATATTAGCAAAGAATCATGTTAGATAACTCTCCGGACAAAAAAGTTGTGATTTAAGTTTGAATTTGTTTTTTCTTTGTAAAATTATATCATCAAATAGTTGATATAGGTAAATTATTAAATTTGACAATGTTACCATTGTCAAAGCATTATGTTTCATTATTTAAAATTTTGATTTTAAAATGCCAGATTTTTCAGATTTTTAAAACTTTCGTAAGAGGGTAATTTTCAATAAAATCGCGTTTTCGGTAGGTTAAATAAGACCCATTTAACACATGAAAGATTGATGATTAACATATTTGCAGCGTAAGTTTCATAAGATCGGACCGTTGGAATTTTAAGGCTTTACTGTTGCAGATGAAAAATATTAATAGTTTTTGTGTCTTGTCTTTCAATTTTGACAAGAGTTATATGTTCTTTTGGCCTCCAATTTTGATTGTGCTGCCATCTGGTGTTAATTGATATCTCTACATTGTTCTGATCTTGAAAATTTTAAAAGCAAATGCTATAAATAACGGCAAAACACAATTTTACATTTACAATAACGTGAAAAAATCAGGATTAAAGTCACTGTCGTTAATTTTTTTTTCTTAAACTGCTGAGTTTCAAAAGAAAATATTGTAAGATGTTTTATAGGGTCTGTAGTCTCGTTCAATTTTGTAACTTCCGGTTACATAAATTGTAAAATTAGATTTTTAACAAACACACATGACGTTTTGCTTCGATTAATTTCTGGCCATATATGCTTTTTCTATTGTACTTTATTATATCCATCGGTATTTTGTTGAATGTATATTTATTGTATAATTATCTTTTCATTTTTTCCTCATTAGAAGGTCTTGATAAAGCCTTGCATAGTGTATTATTTGCCGTTTTTGATATTATATTGTATCAAATGTTTCCATGGATACCAAACTCAGGTTGTTGTCACACCAAGAAAATTTAAGTGTGAAAACGTAACAAAGGTAGAACCTGCCTTTACACAAGCTATAATCATTGGAACATTAGATAGATTTCAGGTAGGATTTTTTAAGTGAACATACCTTAAATAGAAATACAACATATATCATGTGTTCGCAATACGGAGTTTTTGTTTATTGCAGAACTGTGCCGTCTAATACTAGATTTTTTTTGTACCTCATACCAGTTGCGAAACTACAATCATATTGAATGAGAATAACAACAAAATTAGCGAACAGAACTGAGGCTTCTCATGGGGGGGGATCCTAGGAATCAAATAATCATTAAATTTTTGCCTTGGTAATCAAATAATCATTAAATTTTTACCTTGGTAATCAATAAATGTTAGGCTTAGTAATCAAAAAGTATATAAAAACGCAAGCTAATAATCAAATAATCATTAAATAAATGCCCTCGTAATCAAATAATCAAATAATCATTAAACAAAATGCCCTGATAATCAGGTAATCAAGAACTGTCAAGAGCCAAAGTCCATGAAGCAAGAGGACAAGGCAAGTGGAAACCACCGAAAAAATTAGGGACCGCAATGGTCGTGACTTAGTACAGACATTTTAACATAAGAAATGGTGGGTTTAACCGGTTTTATGGCGCGCCACCCCCCCCCTTTTTCATTGCGGTAGTTTTCTGTAGCAGCAACATCAATTGCTATTGAAAAGTCGTA
>MJUU01007546.1:0-24136 GCA_002080025.1 Modiolus philippinarum | reverse complement strand
ATATTTAAAAGAAGTGATCATTCCAGTGTTAAGTAAAACAGAATCTTGAGTTCGGACCGAAACTTCAAATATTTCTACAAAGGTTGATGGTAAATTTCGTCCATTTTTGTGTTGTGGGCACGTGGAAGCACATGTTTCGGTGCTAATGAGATACATATTGTACATTGTACCAGCATCTTTACATACCTATAAGTGAATAAAAGAAAATGCCAAGTAAATAGCCACAAAAGCAGTTTCCGCTTAGTATAAAGTGAAGTTTACGAAGTTTATAAAAGCATGAAAGACAAAGGTGAACCAATAGGTCTACTTTCTCTAATCCTTGAAGCATTGTGTTTTTCTGAAGGTTTTCCCCCCAGTTAAAGGCCATAAGACCGAAACGTCGGACATTTCACCTATGTCTCCCCATCTGTGATTTTTAGTTGTTATTTCTTTTCGTTTTTACATTAATTTTCGTCCTTTTGAACTTTTTATTGTGGCCTACCTTACCACTTTAAAATGCAACAAAAAAAAAAAAAAATACCGAAGTTGCATAAAAACAGTAAATTTCGTTATGCTGTACACGTGCTTCAAGGAGTAACTTCTCATCAGCAGCATTAAAATCAAATAATATGGAAAGCAATAATCCAAAAGTAGTCCAAAAAGAGTACTCATTTCCAAAAATATCGAAATTAGAAGCCGAACCCAGTACCAAGGAAATCTACCGAGTGCAACACACTGAATGAAGCCTCAGTATTTTAAGGGGTTAAAATTTTGATAAAAACAGTAAATTTCTATAAAACGCAAGGTAAAATTTTCATGTCACACAAGTCTGACTATCGAGCTTGTGCATTAAAATCAAATAATATGGAAAGCCTTAATCCACAAGTAGTCCAAAAAAGTACTCCAAAACTATCGACATAGGAAGCTAAACCCATTACAAAGGACAACATTAAAATGTGGCCATTGCACAGGATATATTTTCATATAAAATATTTTGTGTGATGTTTTTTTTTTTTTTTTTTATAAAATTTTATACTTCGCCGTTATAGGATGAATTAAAATCAATACTACTGTAGTCTTTATTTGAAGCAAAGTAAAGATAGGGTTTAGGTTGTTGAACATCACTTTTGTTTTATCTCTGTTTATCCATTTGTATTGCTTTTTTATTACCATGTATGGACTTTGTCATCTTTTTTAAACAATCCCTTGTGGAAAATTTTGAATATTCTGTTCGAGATTCTTTTTTTTTACTTAAAATTGTGAAAATGATTTTTCTTTTAACTGTCTATGACTTTTCAATAGCAATTACCGGACACAACCGAAGTTGAAGAAGAGGCTTAGTGCGCCATAAAACTGGCTTAACCCACATTTTCTCTTGAAATGCCTGTACTAAGCCAGGACCATTGCGGTCGACAATTTTTCCGGTGGTTTCCACCTGATTTCTTTTTTTTGTCTCATGGACTTCGGCTCTTGACAACTCTGTTCGGTAATTTTGTTATTACCCCCATTTGCTTTGTATTTCAACAAAGTACTTTAAGGTATTTTAAATTTCTAAGATAAAACTAGCCATTTTTGAAAATTGATTAATCACCTTTACTGTTTCAGAAAATATTATCCATTAATACAAAAATGCATCAAAATAACCACTACCTAGCGCTTTTCTTTTATGGAAAGAAAGATAATTTCAAACTGACTAGTAACACTTTATGTCAGAATTTCGAACTTTTGTTATTTAATCCGTTTTCAGAAGACTTCTTTCGAAAATTTAATTGATTTTAAAGCTTTTATTTACAATTTTACCAATGCAAAATCAGTAAAAAATTTGAAGATGTCCAGTTTTAAGCCGCAATTGATATAAAACTTGTATCGAAAAAATGAGTGAACCAGCCTATTAATAATTTTTGCCAAAAATTATGAAGCAAGATGCAAGCTTAATATCCAATATCCCACTTTGTCTGGGCTGAAAAAAAAGCAAACTGAATACTAAAGTAACGATAAAGATTAAGTTTCGGCATATGGCCATTTCGACAGCGTAAAGCTCTTTACTGTTGATCAATTCACAACAATTTAAAAAATAAAAACCAAAATTTTTGCTAAGCTGATGTAGAACTATAAATAATAAGATCTGATTATAAAGCCGAACTCGGTACAGAGCTACTCGGTAATTGTTAACATTTTCTAAAATTCTCATATTGAAATTGTCGCAACGATATATTTTCCCATTCATCACCAAAAGGGTACTATGAAGTCTTCCTTTTGCCGGGGTAATATAAAAAGCAAAAACAAAAGACACAAAAGAAAACAACGAACAAACAAAAACTAAAAATGCGATTCAAAAAGACAACAGAAAAAAACGAAAATGTATGCAACTAAGGGAGTACGAGTGTCAGAAATTTTGTAATTAGAATTAAAATTCTATTACTTTGTTTTGAAGAGCACTGCTAATGAAACAAATTGAGCAAAAAATTTTGAAAATCCATGTAGGAAGTTTCGAGATATAAGACGTCAAAATTTTGGCGGGAAACAGTTCTCTCTAGAGTTTTCCTCAAATTTGCATTAGATATTTATAGGCCTTTAAATATATGAAAATATAATTAGAAGTTGATTAAATTTTATACACTGTCTATTTTATGTAGTTTAAAGTGGCCTATGACCAACAAAATATAATCCATGTGCAAAAAAAAATTAACACTGTTTGAATGGATAAAACCCAAGGATATCGAATGCTTCTGAAATCTGACACTCGTACTTCCTTAAAAATGTTTTTTTATAGTTTTAGATTTCCTGCATTGAAAAAAGTGATCAAGCAATAATATGAATAACTTTTTTGAATTGATCATTTATAGTTTATATAGGCAAATTATCATAAACATTATATTTCGCAATAAGGTAGCATTCAATTTTGTCGGTATTTTGTGCCATGCGTAGGGCAGATCATTCTTACTCTTCCAGAGCGCCTGATGATACCTCAATTTTTTTAAAGGCTTCACACTGCTAGTGCGTTAGATGTGTGGCGTTCTTGTTCGTTTTTGTTTATTTGTTTTTCCTTTGTCATGCTGCCTCAATTCGTGTTGGATATGAATTGCATTGATTAAGTTTTTTTTTACTTTGTAATTGCCCTTTCCTCCGTTTCTCTGCGGTATTCGTTTGCAGATGTATGACTAAAAAGTATTAGTAATAGGCCAATGAAAACGTCCATTGTTTCGAAAAACACAAAGTCATAAATTTTTGGAAAATCAATATCCGTCTTTTGTTATCTCACTGAATTACTTGTTCATTCAGACCAGAGATTTTGTATAAGCTGTAAACAAAAATTAGATGATGAATATCACTTTTTTCTACATTTTCCTATAAATAATCATCTACGTAACGAACTAGAACCTAATTTAGATTTTGACCTAAAAACTGGATCAGACATAATAAATTTAACAACACCTTCTAATATTAAAGCAGTTGCTTCTTTCATAAAGAGGTCATTAGAACTGAGGGGAGAAGGTTAAGCTTTACTGTTTTAATATTAAAAAAAAAACTTTGAAAGTTTGAAATGTTTGAAAGATATGATTTTTGTATGTTTCATGTGATTTGTATTGTGTTCTTTTTGTACTGTATTGCTATGACTCTAACGAGTCTTTTGTCTGCAAATAAAGATTTCTATTCATATTTTTGATAGTTATTCACTTGTACTGTCATTAGACACAATTTACCCAGATTTTAGTTGATCTTTGTTTTACATTAGATGATTAGGCTAGTCATATACTTCTTGTTGTCTTATCCCGAGTGTTAGCAAGGGGTTAAAACTGACATGCCCGGTGTCGCCATATTTGGCTCGTCTTGTATTTAAATGAACCTATTATGTCAAAAACAAAACTGTAAAATACGCCATAATGTAGCAAGGGCCATATGTGAGGTCTTCTTTGCAGATTTGCTACTAAATGGATTACCAGTGACCGAATATGGAATAAATGTAAATGAGACAGTATTTACAAAATCTCATCTCTGCTAGCAGTTTCAACGCATTTAAAGCAACCGTTTCAATTTCAACACGAATAAATTGCAATGTTAAGATTTTTACTATATTATACTTTAATATTAACTCAAAATAATTAAGTCATTTCGACATTTGTTTGTTAAAACGTTGTACAATGCATAATTAAGCAGAATGATTTTGAGGTTTGGTTTTGTACTTATTTCAGAATGCTTAGTTTGTCTGAGAATCATACTTTGTACCAGCAATCAGGGGGCATCCTCACTGGCGACATTACCACAGAGCATTATACAGGGAGCACAGTTCACAAGGTGGAAGACGTAGACGGCAATTCTCTGAAAGTTGTCTTGGCGTGGAATTTCTTCTACATTTTCATTATGTTATTTTGTATAACGATTGCATGGATAACGATTTATTTTTGGTTTCCTGATGATTATTTGTCGTTCGGTACACATGCAGAAAGTACAGATCAAAGCCAAAATGTAAGTGTTATACGGGACTTTTGAATCATTCCGGAAACAAATCTATTTTTAAGAATTGAATGCAATATTTTGTAGTTTTAGGACCGTAGCACATTTTGAATGAAGCGCTTCATGTGAAAAATGTGCTCCGGTCCACCCTTTTACACGACATTAAAACAACAAGATATTGCATTCAATACTTATAAATATTATTAATTTGATATCGTTTGAGAAATTTGATTAATGGAGAACTGATCACATGACCCACTGTATATTTAGACAGTATATCAAAAAGTTATATCGCATGTTACTAAAAATAGTAATGCATATGGAAAGTTTCTATGAAAGTTGTTTAATTCATTTTGATGTATTTTTAAAGAATCGATGTATATATAGTAAACACTGTAATTATATTATAGTGTTTTAACATTTAAATATTAATTTTTGAAATATTCCAGTTGTTCCTTGCATTTAATTATTTAGACAGGAATAAAAAATCACCTTATCAGTGTTTCTGTAAATTAATAATATAACAATTGCAGTCAGTGAATGATGTCGATATGATGTTATATTCTGCTGAAGTAAAATATCCAGGTAAATCCTGCAATTTGATTGGTTACCTTGACAGGGGATATGAGACCGTATCCCCGTGGTAGCAAAATCACAGTTTTTAAACGCTTTTAACAGAAAAATTATAGCACTTCTAGCAGAATATAAAAGTAATTCGGGCTTCACAGGGGATACGGGTTCATATTCCCTGTCTGTGCCCTATATTCCCTTCGCCTGACGGCTCAGGGAATATAAAACACAGACAGGGAATATGAACCCGTATCCCCTGTGAAGATTCCCAAATAACATATAATATCGACCTGGAAAAGCATATCGACCTCGGATTTCATCCTCAGTCGATATGCTTTTTCCAGGTCGATGTAACGGTATATTTAGATATCTAAATAGGATCTGTAAGTCTCGTCATGTGACACCGAGAAATCACGATAAAATTTATATCTTAAAACGATTCCCGCCAAAATATGACGTTGCGGGATTATGACGTCCAAATTCTTTGCTTGAAACGTCAGACTTTTCTGTTAAAAATGCAACTTCCGGGTACACATTATATGCCCGGAAGTTCCAAAATTGATCGAGACTTACAGACCCTATATACGTCCTTGTATACAACCGATGAAATATAATTAACTTATATGAAATTTGTGCAATCTTGTATTTTCCATTTTTTTTCACTTGCACCAGTAGGGTGTTACAAGCCTGTCAAGGTCTACTTTTGCAACTTGAAATTTCACAACAAAGTCTTAAAGTCTTCAATTCGAGGATCGTTGAGGGTTTGGTTGGGGTTACCTTTAAGAGAGTTGAGTATACCTTTTGGGGGCTCAAACATAAAGTTAATGATATTTGCCAAAAAAAAAACAGTAGTCATTGTCCCCTTAAAACTGTCCCTGGCTGGTTTGATAGCAAGCTTGGAACATAAATGGACAATGGACCCTTTTTTGAAGACACGTTCAAATTTCTCCTCTGAAACTACTTAGCAGTTGATAACGAAACATGGGCACAATGGTACCTTTCAAATGGCCGCTAGTGGAATATGTATGTTAGCAAAGGACCCTATGAAATCCCCCCGAAAACACATGACCAAAAAGAACCAAACTCGTCATTTTGCAAACACAAATGGCATAAGATATTGTTAAAATATGAGACTAATATGACACAAATGGCTTTTTAGGAAAGTATTTAAAAATATCTTTTCTCTAAGTATTTTATTAAATCTTATGCAAGTTTGTCCATAGCTGGTTTCTGCATAACGATCTAGTCGTTAGGATTATTTGATCTCTAAATAAAAGAACGTTGTACTTATGAATATATTGCGTTTGCGCGCTATAAATATTAATTTGATTTACTGTACCCAGAACTATATTAGCAAGAATTTAAGCACAAACCTTATGATATTTAATGTTTTTGAAACTTGTATTATATGGGAATATATATTCTGTCAAAGACCTACAGTTTCATTATTTTACCGTGTGTCTTTTTTCCCAGAGTGCAAAAACACGTGAAAAAATAAATTTCGATTTATGCCTCGTCATTGATGATGCGTCCAAAAATCAAATTCCACAACTTTAAATTATATTTATTTCATAACGTCTCTATTGTGTCCACTTGTTGGTGTAGGGAAATGTTGGGAATTCGGAACGTTTCAGGAAAATGTTCCATTTCTATATTTCTATATTTTGTTTGAAATATATCCTGGCTTCCACAATAGAGACTCTATGAAATAAAAACTGTTAAATTTAAGTTTAAATGAAAAGTTTTCTCTAAAAAAGACTTCATAAAAACAAGATACTATATCTTAAATGTGTCAACATTTCTCTTTTCAACCTCAATTAATACAGAACTGGCTTTTTATCGTTATTTTGTTTCTAGCTTTTTAAGAATAACAGTGATTTTTCACTTTTACCTCGTATTGATATTCGCCACCTATTGGCAAATAGGTAGATTATGCAATAACTGATTTTTCGACCAACTTTCGTGAGTATTTATTCATCTTTTTGGGAGCGATTAATTCTTTAAAATGTGGACTTTTGTACTAACAGCAGAGGTAAATTCAATTTGTATCAAGAGTTGTCACGTCTTGGTCGAATTTTAGTTGCTGTCTTTAAATATTTGATATTGCTATCCTCATTCTTATCCTACAAGGTGAGAATTAGAGTAATTTGTTCTTTGAAATATACAATATCATTCAATTTAATCATGTAAAATTATACTCAAGTATCATCTCTCTGTATGATAAAAATATATATTTACCGAATGGTTGGTAATTTTCGCTATGTTGGCGAGGTTTTATGAGGGTAGGGCGAAAATAACATTTTGCCAAAATAAAGACCGTACATCTCTGTACACTTTTATTCTTTTCACAAATTTCCATTAGCAAAACATGGTGACTGGCAAAATTAATAACAATCTTTTAGTGGAAGAATGAGAAACATCAGTCAGTTGTCTCCCTGTACTAAGTTAGTTATATATAGTTAAAAGGGAGATAATTTTAATTTAAATATCAAAAGAAGGTGTTGATATGCTAATTATTGCAACGGTCAGGCGAGTGACAAAAGTTTCAATCCAAAGAGATTTAATTTCACACCTAAAGCCGACGCTCGCAATATAGAAACATTGTTGATAATTGATTGACAGCGATATATATAAATCAATTGATTGAAAGCGCTACCCGGAGAAGATTTTAAATTTGATTGGATAGTTTTATTATTATTATGCAACCAATCAAATGTAAAATCTTATCAAGACGCTACTGTCAATCAGTTATTCTGCATGCACGATCTATGTTGTCTCCTGTCAATAAATTAACAATGTGTAAAACCGCAGGTAGTCTTTCGGAGCGTCGGCTTGGGGTGTAAAATTACATCTATTGCTACGGTCAACCAAGTGGCAAAAATTTAATTGAACAAAAGTAAAAGTTTACACCCCAAGCTTACATTCCAAAACGGATCTACGGTCGTTAAAAGTACACATTGTATACAACCGTAACCTTTTTCCGTTTGATATGTATACACTGTGTAGTCTTTTTAAGGTAGCAGAATGAAGGCGTGGGTTGTAAATCTTGACTTCGATTCAGTGAAAGTTTTGCCACTTGGTTGACTTTTGCAATAAAATTATCTCCACTTTGAACAATACATTAACTAACTTGGTACAGGGAGATAACCGACCGATGTTTCTTATTACACCTGGCCTCAAGGCCATGTGAGCTTTTGCCATCACTTTGCGTCCGTTGTCCCTCCGTCCGTTAACAATTTAAAAAAAACCTTTTCCTCTGAAACTGCTGAGCTAATTGCAACGAAGCTTGGCCTATAGCATCACCAGGTATGCAGTTTCAAAATTTTGTTTGATTAGTCGGAAGACCAAACAACATGGCCGCTGTTGTTAAAAATAGAACATGGGGTAAATTGCAGTTTTTTTGCAAATAACTCGAAAACCGTTAAAGATATCAAAAATGATCAGCAAGACAAGATCTACCCTGCACTGCAATTTTGAAGATAATCCGAAAAACTGTCTTCGAGTTATTGCACCTTTTCGGTATTATTTTCAAAATTTTGATATATTGTATTTCTTATTAAAAAAAACTAAAGCAGAAAGAGTCAACTTTAAATCGCAAAAAATGTTCAGTATACCAATATCTACCCACCTGGAAATTGTAAGGAAAATCTGAATACCCATGAAGGAGTTATTGCCCTTTTTTCTCGAATTTCCGTAATTTTATACATTTTGTCTCATATTTCAAAAATAATTCGAGATACAGGTTAAGTTTGAAAAGCAAAGGTGTTCAGCTTATGAAGAACTACAGTTTCTACATATGTTCAACAGCTTCACATCTCATCCAAGATTGCCGCCAGCGGGGAACATAGTTTTAACACAGGACCATATGGGACAATTTTTTAAATTGTCAAGTTGATATTAAATCGGCATGGTATCATGATGGTAATGAAAAAAATGAAGGATTTTAGAACCGATCATAAATCCGTGATGGCCACAACTGTAGATCTTAGTTTAACATCGGAGGCTATGGGAAACAATGGCAGTTAAATACCGAAGGAACAATTAATTAGAAAAATGTTGTAAATTGCTAATTCTTGGATACCCTTTCATATATCGAGTTGATATTAACAAATTTTGCATATCTTTACCAATAACAAATCCAAAATGACTGCCACGGAACATAGTTTAACATAGCCTATGGGAAATGTTGTGAATTGTTATTTCTTGAAAACTTTCATACATCAAGTTGATATTAACTAGAAACAGTAACATGATTGTCATTAAACAACTGTAGGATTTTAGTATCCAGCATAGATCCATGATGGCTGCAGCTGCAGATCATAGTTTAACACTGGACCCGATGAGACTTTGTTGAAAATTGCCATTCTTGAAAAGCGTTTCATATATAAAGTTGATATTAAGAAAACATGGTAACTTGATGTTCATCTACAAAAAGTTGTATATTGATACCAATCAGATATCTAAAATGGTCGCCACCGGGGAGTACAGTTTTACAGAGTTTAACTTAAAAGTCTATGGTGAAATGTTCTAAATTGTTACCTCTTGAAAACCGTTTCAAACATCTTATTATATTAAATTGGCAATTTAACATAACAGTAATCTACTATGACTACTAGATGACTGACTTCAGATTTATCGTTAAACATTGTGGGAAATCTTATTTGACCAGTAGCAACCAGGTGAGCGATACAGGTTCTTTACAAATAAAACAGCTGAATTCTGTTATCGGATTAGTCGAGAGCACTTTTCTATATTCTAATTTTTTTTCTTCAGATTCAACAATGTCTAACAGCTGAACAGATCAACAAAAAAGAAACAAAAGGAACAGCTGGAAGCATTTCACATACAAACACATCTTTCAAAATGTTCGAAGTTTGAATATGAAGTATGCCGTGTGAGGATAAAGGATTTCTAGTCACTGGAGGAAGTGACGTTTCAATATCTCGTCAATGTCGTTGTGAAGTAAACAACTGTTGCATTAAAGTATAATATGCACCTATATTATATTTTTTATAGTTGAAAATCTATATAATAAATATCATAAATAATCGACTGCCATCGGATTAAACTCGTTGCGGAACAACATCCACAACTCGTTTAATATTTCTGCGTTTTTCGGTACTTGTGACAATTTTATTGATATTCACGACGGTAAATTAGATATACTATAAAATATAGCAAAAAGCGAAAGACGAAACATTTTTTTTTCAAAAAAGAATCGAAATAATCCATTGCTTTTGTAGTTACCTTGTGTGAATTATTTCCCCGTTATTTCTTTGTTTAACAAAATCAATTTTCATATCCTGTTCCTAACAGACTGAAAGGTTTCTTTTAGGTTTTGAATCTATATTTTACTTAAATGAAGTGTAATTGGGAAATAAAATAGTTCCGATATTACAATTTGTTCGATTGCCATTCTGGGGTTTATATTGGTTTATATAAATTTATGGGATAGAATTTAACCTTCTCCTGATTCATACCTTTCATGAAGGTAAATGACTGAAATATTTATCAAAGCATCCAAGATGTTGACTTTCTGATTATAAAAGTCATCTTGTCCACTCTTTTCTCTTTGGCTAAACATGGGATTGAAAACAAGAACTATAAAATTGGTACATCATTTCTGGCAATGAATATTTCTTACATTCTAAATTATCTAGGATTTATTTAAGATGTCAAAAATCCCTTATTCATTTTTACCTTGTATAATTTTCATATTTAACTAGATTATTTTTATAGTACTTTTGTCAATTCATTTTCATGATAATTGTCATTTATTGTAAATTTAATTTGGCACCAAATAAACGACATATTATAACATCTTATTTATTTTAAACCAAAAGTCCAACATGCTGATTTACAGTATGTTGTTGAGTAAAGCTTGGTCTTCATATACGTTGTCGTGTTCCACGGTTGTCCTCAAAAAGTGACAAAATTGATGTCAGGCTGTTTTGTGTCGTTTCTAGATTGCTCCACTGATTAACGAGAAAGCCGAGTATGCAAATTTTGCTTGGGTTAATTGTTAGGTAAGTCCAGCTACACTTTTAACAAAATCTGAAGAAAAAAAACATAATATTTCTTTGCTCTTTCGGTATGCTTAGACAGCTAAATATTTCATATTTTCAAACCTTTATGATAAACCACTCGAATCCAACATGATAACAGAATCATCAACATCAACCAAGAAACATAAGGCCAAAATGTTAGCATATTTGCCCAAGTCTTTATATATCCACAATAATGATTAATACATTTTTTTATTAAATATCTTAAATTGGTTATACTGGGAAATTTAAGCTTAAATTGACAATTTAGCTTAAAACCCTTTTCGTGCCAGGGCAGATTTCGAGGATAGAAAACAGCAATGCCGCCAATGATGTAAACAATACCTAAACTTCATAGGGAATGGCACATCTCTGGGACGTATCATTAATTTCTCAAATCAACTTTTTTACAAACATGGAATGTGCAATTATGTGTTTTTTTCTTCTTCTTTTTTAATTTTTGTCACTAGGCACAATGTGCTAAGTGGGTTATTGTTACATTGTAATATCCTGCATCCTTATAACATATTGTTTATTTAAATAAATCCTACGCTGAAGGAGTCGCAGTGCTGTTTTTTTAATTATTTTTCACCATTATCATGCTGTTAATCATATGTCTTTTTTGTCATTTGTCCATAAGTTTTGTTTTTTTTTCAATTAAATAAAAATGTATTTTTTCATGGGCTTCGGAAGACAAAAGCATGTTTGCTTAACTGAATAGTTTGTTTTTACTGATTCCTTGGTTTAATTTACACTTGTTTAACACTAATACTTCTTCTATACCAATTGAGTTTTAGACACTTTCAGTTTTCGTAATTTCGTCAACATTAGGACATTCTCAGGCCGAGCAATCACGTACATAATACTTTTTTTCTGTTTACAATGTAATTACACCAATATTGATATATTCTATGATAATTCATCTTGTAGATTGATGACAAATAAATCTATCGCGAGTATTTTTTTGTAAATTTATGTTCTACGAGATGGATTCCGTTTCTTTTGATTTGATATATGAAAGAGAGAGTAGTGAAATGATAAGGACTGCTGCATTCACTACAGAAACGAATGATTTTCGGACTGCTGATAGCAACTATGTTTCAAGGTATAGGAATTACTAGAATTTGAATATTTCAGTGCATCACTTCATGTACCTATTCGTATCTTGGAAAAAAAATTCTTCAGTAAATTCAAAGTGAATATAACCATGTAGAAATAAACTACTTATATTGGATCTGAGTTTCGGGCAGGCCTATTCTTGGCTCCTGGCCTTTTCCAAAGTTGTGCAAGATGTCCATCCAGTGTAAAGATCTGTTTGTCTTCTCCAGTAACATTTTTACGTAATTAATATTTCCTTAATAAAATCTTTATGAAGACAATCTAGGAACCTCGCAAAATTGAACAAATGAAAGTACACTGCCAACTTTTATTGAAATAAAACTCAGTTTAGAGCTTGCCATATAAATGAATCTTATATCATTTATGGGGGACGGAATATTTTTTGCGGGAATCCAGCCAGGATTTAATTTTATGATCCAGTTCCATAGATCCGTACATAGGGAACAGTCGTCAGTATTGATCCTTTTCATTTTTCGAATCGTGATCATAATTTATTTCAGTAAGAATACAGGGTATATGTTTATTTATGTCTCAGAACTTAGTCTGGAATAACGGCTCAACAGCACTCACAATAATTCAAGACAACAAAAAAAATAGTTTCATGTATAAATATCATCAAATTAATGTGGAAATGGACACCCATCATAAGAAAAGGAAACAAAAACTCTCATTTTCAAAATATAAATAGTAACAGAGGAAAAAGTAAATATGCATGCATTGCCTCTTAGTGAAAATACAGAGTCCTACTATGCAAAATTAACTACGTGATTTTGTTTTAATTCTTTCTTTTTTTATACCATGTAAAAGATGGAAATGATCTGTTCTATAAAAATGTTTTCGGAATCCAGCAGCGTTTTGGAGGTTGTGTATTCTATATTCAATAAAAATATCCAAATCTACTTGTTTGTATAAATAGCATATCGTTTGACAAGAAAACATCTTTCCGAAAATGGTTCTCTCTTTCTTGGAAATTCTCCTGTCGGTCACCTCCCGTTAAAGCATGTAGACCTCTGTGACGTCAATCTCATTTTTGTTATTGCATAATAAAGGCATGTATTAAATAGGCAACAGTTGCTTAGTCTAAATACAGGCTCCTGGCTATACAACGAAATACGAAAAGCCTAAAAATAGGCTCTCTGGCATAGTAAGGGTTAAGGATCTCCAAAGGTAGGACGTGAATCAAGTGAACAGACAAGATTGCAAAAGCTAATAACCCTCTTAGGAACAGGTTTTTTTTTCTTACGTTCTTTGTTTAGTTTCGCCGAACACACATATATATATGTATGTAATTGTTGCCATCTCTGTTATTACATTAACGTTGTTTTCGGATATAAATAACTTTCAGGGACTCAGTTCCTACACGAGACAATTCAACTGAAAGGAAGCTATTGTATTCAAACCCCTAATCGCAACGACGTGTTTTGTTCAAATGAATGAAGAAAATCAAGAAAAGTTGTTTTTTATTAATTTATATTATCAATCACTTCCTAGCTACCGCAATAGAGACTCATGTTCGATAACTCTATGAAATAATAAACAGCTGCGCCAAGTCGCATGATACGCCCATCGTCACCCCTTCAAAACTTGAAGTAATTAAAGAGAGTTCTCAATTTAGAATAACTGTGTAATTTTTCGGCCATTGTAGGTGTTTCCTGTTATCTTTTTTATTCTTTTGATATCTCTTTATTAAATAATCTGCAAAGTTTGAAGAGAGGTGCCTAAAATTTGAAAAATAAAGTCGCATTACTCTTGCAAGAAAAATCTAAATTTCACGAAAAAGTTTACAGACCATGAAGCCGTCAAATCCAATACCTCTACAAAGTTTGAAGTAAATTGGCCATAGGGATGTCAAGTTAGAACACGACATGTAAAAATTTATGGGTGTTCCATGGAACACTTGTGTCGTCTGCACTACAGAAGAGCAATTTTTGGCCCAGTGAAGCTCTTAAATATGCAAAATTAAAATTTTATTTATGTGCATGTCTAGATAGGAGAGAACATATTCTGCAAATTTGTTTAGAATATGAATTACAGTTTTGAGGACTTGCAGATTAACAATCCGATTTAACATATGAGCTAAGTTGGTTTGGCAAACCTCTAGAATCTGTAAAAAAAAATCCGTATTATGTGCATAACCAGATCTGATATACATTTGTACAACATATACTAAAGTTTGGTTATAATCTTACAGACAGTTGTGAAGGAGTCGAAGATTAAAATACCAAATTAACAAATGGGCTATTTTGGCTCTGTGAACCTCTTAAATCTGTAAAATCAAAATTTTAGATATCAGGTGTGCAACTATATCAAGTAATCAATTTATTCTGAAAGGCTGGTTGGAATATGATTTACAGTTTTGAAGGGGTTTCACATAAACAAACAAGTTTAACAAATGAGCTATTTTGGCTCAGTAAACCTCTAAAACTGCAAAATTGAAATTTTAAGTATCAGATGCACAACTACATCAGGTGAACAACATATCCTGCAAGTTTTGTTGGAATCTGACTTATAGTTGTGATTGAATTGCAGATTAACAAACCAGATTTATGAGTAATTTTGGCTCTGTGAACCTCTAAAATCTGCAAAAATCAAAAATCTAAGTATCAGGTGCAACTTCATCAGGTGAACAATCTGTCCTGAAAGTTTTGTTGGAATCGGACTGGCAGTTTTGAAGGACTTGCAGATTTAAAACCGACAGACTCACAAATGAGCAATTTTGGCTCTGTGAACCTCTAAAATCTGTAAAATCAAAATTCTAAGTATCAGGTGCACATCTACATTAGGTGAACAATCTTTCCTGAAAGTTATGAAGGAATCGGACTGGCAGTTTCTAAGAAGTTGCGGATTCAAAACCGACAGATTCACAAATGAGCAATTTTGGCTCTGTGAACCTCTTAAATCTGTAAAATCAAAATTCTATGTATCAGGTGCACAACTACGTCAGGTGAACAATCTATCCTGAAAGTTCTGTTGGAATCAGACTAATAGTTTTGAAGGAGTTGCGGATTCAAAACCGACAGACTCGCAAATGAGCCCTATATTAATTTTGGCTCTGTGAACCTCTACAATCTGTAAAATAAAGATTCTAAGTATCAGGGACACAACTACACCGGGTGAACAACATATCCTGAAAGTTTGGTAGAAATCGGAAGAGCAGTTTTGAAGAAGTTGCGGATTTAAAAACCGACGGACGACGCAGTACGACGTAAGACAACAGATAAGTAATCCCTATGTGTCGACTCTGCATACAAAAATTGCCTTATAATTGACGAATAAAATCCCATAACTCTTGCAAGAAAAATCGAAATTTTACAAAACAGTATACAGATCATGAGGCCATCATACCCAATATCTTTACAAAGTTTGAAGTGAATTGGCTAAAGCGTCGCGACATGTAAACAAATGCCTTAAAATTGACCAATAATGTCCCATAACTCCTACAAGAAAAAATCTCGAATTTTCACGAAAAAGTATACAGATCATCAGTCCATCGTATCCTATACCTCTTCAAATTTGAAATGAATTGGCCAAAGGGTGGTCGAGTTAAAGTGCGACATGTAAAAAATGCCTTAAAATTGACGAATAAAGTCCCATAATTCCTACAAGAAAACTCGAATTTTCACAAAAAAGGATACAGATCGTGAGTCCATCATATCCAATACCTCACAAAGCTTGAAGTGAATTGGCCAAATGGTTGTCAAGTAAGGGCGTGACATATGAAACGGACGGACAAACAGACGGACGGACTTCGAAAAACAAGACACCTGTATCTAAAACTTGAAAACATTATGTGTCAAAATTTTTCTTTTCCACCTGAAGTACTACAGAACGGACTTTTTATCGTTTATTTTGGTTTCTAGTTTTTAAGGAAAACAGTGATTTTTCACTTTTACTTGGTATTGATTAACCCCCGTTCGCCACTTATTGGCAAATAGATAGATTATGCAATAACTGATTTTTCTACCAATTCTTATGAATATTTATTAATCTTTTTGGGAGCAATTAATTTTTGAAATATGGACTTTTGCACTTACTGCACAGGAAAATTCATTTTGTATCAAGAGTTGTTGCGCATTGGTCGAATTTTCTCAATTGTTGCTGTTTGCTACACTCACTTGGCTACACTCCCTGCTCAAAACAGAGCATGTGCTGTTGTTGTCGTTTAAAAATACGGTAACATTTACTCGTTCTTTATTCCTCTATATTATTTATTATATGTTATCAATTTCTGGGGAAGAAGCCTCGGACAATTTTAAGTTTTTGAGAAGACTATATTTGTCCAAAGTCGTTCTCAACGTATTCTTAATGTATTAATGTGTAATACAATACATCTTCCACTCTGAAGATCTAAGAAATTCCATCTTTATTAGGCTAACAGATCATACAATCACAAGTTTCACAATTATTTCGATATTTTAGGCGTAGCCGTGACATGAAATGTTAGTTATCTGCCAGCTTTCATCCCCTATGCCTAAATATCTATCAAAAAGATTATACAATTCTGGATATCGCTGCAACAAAGTTTCTCTCAAGATTGTCCTTGGAATGTTTGAGAGAAATCCGACTGTCGGTGATCTGCTTCACAGCATAGGCTATTATTGTGTGAGTATCTACTTCTTTGTTATTTCAAGTATATACAAACAGTAAATATTTCTCTTTCTACAAGCAGAGGGTACTTTAGAAATGTTTGATCTATGCATAGCAAAATACAATAGGGAATAAGTAAATGACGAATAGGGGAATAGGTAAATGGCGAAAATGGAAAAGGGCATAAGTAAATGACGAATAGGGAAAAGGGAATAAGTAAATGACGAATAGGGAATAAATAAAAAACGAATAGGGAATACTAGTAAGTAAATGACAAATAGGGAATAGGTAAATGGAAAATAGGGAATAGGACATATATATATGTATAGCGGGTTATTTTTGCGGGGTGCTAATTTTGGCGTATTTTAGAGGTCCAGCTTAAATCGCCAAAATAAATTTCACCAAATTTTATTCTACAGTTTATATATTTAAACAAGTATATGAAATTTATAACATTTTTTTTTTAATTATTACCCTTTTAAATTAATTAATATTTATCACAATGGCTTGGATATCTCTATGTATTATGCATGTCTAAAGTTTGTATTCAGGTCAAACTGTGTAGGTGACAAATGTCTAAAATTGCTAAAAATGCAGGTACTTATATAAATTACGTGTAATTTATTGAATAATTGATTAATGGCAATTAAAAATATTTAAACATCAAAGGATGATTATCATTCTTTTCTTTAATATTTCATGTTGATCAACACTTATTTTAAACTGAAACTCACTTCTTTTTAGTAACAAGGGGAATATTTTATTATGTATTTTACGTAATTGCGAAAATAAAAACCGCAAAAATTTTTCGTATACATTTTCTCTTTAAAACCGCCAAATTTTACACCCGTCAAAATAACCCGCTATACGGTAGGTAAATGACGAATAGGGAATAAGTAAATGACGCATAGGGAATAGGGAATAAATGAATAACGAATATTGAATAGGGAATGAGTAAAAAACGAACAGGGAATGGGGAACAAGTAAATGGAAAATATGGAATAGGGAATAAGTAACCAACTGGACAACCGTAAAAGTGTGGTGAATGTCATGATCTTCAACCCATGCATTAAAGTATCATATCTCTCGAAACTAGCCACTGGTTATTTGATGTGTTGCTGAATACATACCGGTACATTCTGTTAAAAATTGCTTCGTCGGCGATCATTTTTGTCTTCCTGGACAAGATATTAGGGTGTTGGTTGAAGTTGAGACTGGAAGAGACTGTGGTCATGTGTTTTATCAGCGAGTCATGCATCTGGAAGAAACTGTGGTCATGTGTTTTATCAGTGAGTCATGCATTGCCTGGTAACAGTATTCCCAATGAGATAAATGTAAAGCAGATTACGTTTAGCTGATAACTGTCCATCGAAATTTGTCCGCATTTGGTTTGGTTTCTAATAATTTACTAATACACAAACGTCTTACATTTAAATACCATACATCATTCCTTGACTTAACTGTCATTGCATAAAAAAGATATTTTCGCCTGATTTTTAACATTCAATAAATGTACTATAAACATATTTTTCTCTCCGTCCTTTTTGTTAAGCTGCAAATTAAAGGGTAGTGTTGCTTCTGCAATGATTAAATCTCTCCGATTTTAATGTCACTGGTGGCAATTCGGCATTTTAGGAACCGATGCATTTTGGGTAAGGTGCACCCACATTAGCTTAGGACTTAATTATTGTGGTGTCAATCAATTGTTCCCACATTCAATTTTACTATAAAATCAATCTTGTAACATTATAACTTGTCTAAATCGCTTTTACAGCTTTGGGCTAAAATTCATTGCAATTCCAACAAGTTTTTTATGTGTTTATTATTATTATGTCAGAAAATAATTCTCTAAAATGAAAAATATATGAGCAGTTTACTGATGACAAGATGAATGGACTGAACTCTTCATTATAACGTGTAATTGAAATGTCTCCTAGTTCAGCAAAATACAGTATCTTTTAAACCATTCTGACATTTCGTTTCCAAGTGGTTTCCACTTTTTCGCCAGCTATCGGGAATTTGATAGTCTTCTAACATTGGTGATGTCGTATATCTGAAACGCTACAAAACAAACATTTCAATCTAAATTAATTGAGCAAAAATATACTTATGTTCCAAAATAAATTAATTACCAAAAATAATAAAACAATAATTAATGTTTCTCGTTACTTCGTATTCTAACATGGCTCCTGTTTATTATCAATTAGTATAATACTCGATAACCCTATTTCTCTAATTTCTAGCAAATTTATCCAACGCCTGACCGGTGTGATAAATATATTTCTCGTCTCTAGTGAGAGAACAACTCGCGTGGAATTTCCCGCCAAATCTATTCGGACATAATCCTCGGTGTTTTACATTATGTCATTAGAGAAAAATTTTCTACAACTTAAAGACGTTAATTTTGAAATTTCTCACATCTTGTTAAATAAATTTTCAAATGCTGAAAAACTCGGCAAGCCTCGTTTTCAAACATTTGCAAAATTTATTTAACTCGATGTGAGAAATTTCATACTCAACTTAGTTCTCGTTGTAGAAACTATATATATTTCGCAAATGCGGAAATGGCATCGGAACGAGAGTAAAAGGGATGCAAACCAACAATGTTTTTTAATTTTGTTCGTCACTTTTTCATGATAAGAACATATTTAACTTAACCATGCCATTCAGACACGTAAATGTGTATTGCTTTACTTTCAATTTGGATTTTTAAATAGCATATGTTTGAAAACGTCAGATTGTGTATTGTAACGTCATAGAAACAGACAACAACGGAAAAGTGAAATCCGCCTTCTGTTAGGTCGCTCCAAAATGGAAAATTCCATTTTTCTGTCATATAAGAATCGAAATAATCCATGGCAGGTATATATGGTTATTGTCATTTACCCATTGACTGGACTTTTCTATTCGTAAATTTAACTCCTCGCTAACGCTCTAGCTTAAATAAGAAGCCCAGTCCATAGTTAAATGACAATACCATATACTTGCCATGAATTATTTCTAAATTTATCACAAATATTGTTTTGCACAATATTCAATTAAGTAGGGCAGAATTTTGAATGGCAAAGAGTAACATTTGTCGACCCTCTCTTTGTGTTATACATGTAAATGGTCGAAGGGGGTGAATACCAATTAACACCTTTTGAGATTTAAATCAGAAATATCTTCTGTTTGGCCATGTTAATCGACAAATTTTTCTCATTGTAAAATTAATTAGATTTCTTTCAATAAATATGCCTGGTCAAACTGTGTGATGTTATGGCTTATCCGTTGTTCGTTTTATATCATGTCGGAGATGAATATCACTTCTTCTCGATATGTCCAAAATATGCTCTTTAAAGGAAGGCGTTCATTGGCGTTCATTGGAAAACAAATAATTTCTCATTTCAGGTTAGCTCATCAAACCCCCCTAACAATAAAGAAATTTCCAAATTTATAATGCAAAACAGTAATCTGAAAATAACTATTAATTTTTTAAAGATAGTTTGAAAATTAGAAAATTTACATAAATGTAATTAATTCAGATATATGTAATACCACTGTCACACCATCAATAATGTTTATTACATACATTGACATATATTTCTCGTCATACTATTTTTATATATGCCTTAACTTTTAAATGTAAATGTGTTTGTTATAATAAATATTGCCTATTGTCTATTGTCTATCAATAACTGACAGTTTTTTTATAAAAAGAAAATACAATTCAAAATATTGCTACATTGACTATACATAATGATTTTATTATAAAGTGTTTTCTTTAGCATGGAAGCTGTGTAAAGGTTTGCATCGCAAAATTTCGAGTGGGACAGATTTATTGAAAGCAAAACATTGCAGTCGAAGTCATTAATTGGATACGCATTCATATCAAGACAAACTCGAGAAATAACACACAAAGAGTGATGGATTATATAAGCTGCTGCTAAACTCTTTGTCCACCAGAGCTTTTTTCTAAAACGTCGTATTTTCATTTCTTTGCAAATTTATGCAAATTATATGCAAATGAGATGAGGCAGAATAAAGTTGATGCTGTCAGGAAATAAGTTCAAGTATTAGGATTTGGGGGACGACGGCATGGGAGGCAAATTGGGGTGGGGTGGAGGGGGCGGTTGGAGGGCAACAGCCCACCCCCTCCTGAAAATGCTGTTTTTTGACGTTTTTTTCGTACTAAAGTCGTCCCAGAGAACCGGAGGTGGTGCCAAACCGGCGTAGCTATGCCTGTAACACCACTTTCATTTCTGAATCTTTGACATAAATAGCGTAAGAATTGCTCATGACAGAGAAATATATGGAAAGCTGGTAGTGTCAAAATCACTCAATTTTCGTATTTTCCACTGAATTTGGGCGCAGTTTTTTTCTGGGGGTGATTGTTCCTAAAATCGTAATATGTCTGTTTTTCTCAATCATCTTTCTACATTATTCAACCGAAGTTCGAGCATTTTCACCTTCTTTTCTCAAGCGGAATTATCTTTGAAGTTGCCTACCCTCCCTTAAATTTGACGATTTTTTGGATTTTCTGTTTCTGGAGCTCTTTTAACAGCTGTTATTACTACAAAAGTGGTCTTAAAAACTACTACACATAACTGCTGTAGACATTTGCCATTAGGCTACAGGACACGCACAAAAAGTTTGCAATTGAAATGTATGGAGGGCCATGGTGCACATCAATACAGTCTTAGGTAGTAGAGCGGATATATACGTCACTGGTGGATAAAGTGTTAACTACTTTCCATAAGCTTATTTCATGAAGTTTCTCCCAATTTGATTGGTGACTTGAGAGTATGGTAGAAAACCAAATTGCAACTTCTTCAAGGATGCTCTCTAAGTGTTCTGCTCGAAACCTTGATTGTGTTACATTATATGTCAAATTTCTCATTAAAAATGTCCTTTTTCGTTTAAAGTCATCACAGAACAGGGTGTCTTTTATTCCATTTTAATTACAGGGCCAACTTTTGAAATGATCATTGCGAATTACAAGGATAAGTAGAATGAACGGCAATAGAAAATGTACCAATTTGCTGTTCATTGTACTTATCCGTGCAATGCTAGATCATTCTCATCATCCTATAATCATTGTGCATTGGTTTAACAATAGGATAAGATGAACAGTTTCATCCCAGCTCCGCCAATTGCTAGGATATATGTGATTGCATAAGCAATTGTGAAACAAATTAAAAAGTATTGGATTTTTCAGGTATCTGACAACGACTATCATTCAAGAAATTTACCTTTTTCTTGCAATTGTGAACAGAAATGGCCATAGTGATAAGATAAAGAATAAAACAGTGTCTTAAGCTCTCCAAAAAAAAAAAAAAAAAAAAAAAAAAAAAAAACAAATCTTCACACATAAAACAAGTCAGAGCAGGTGAAGAGCATGACTACATAATTCGACTGTTAATTAATTTCTCCAATTCTTAGCTTGTTAACCAAGTTGGTTAAAAATATGTATTTTTTTTAATCCACACGTTGGTTAAATTTCTGCGTGATGTTTCCCGCAACGTTTCATTTCATTCAAAAAGTCTATTGTGACGTCATCGTTACTAGGCTTTCAGATAGCGCGGCAAACGTTGACAACCGTGCTGAACCATTGGATATGCACCTGAAACACAGTAAAAGTCATTGGAGAAACAATATATCCTTCCGTTTGCTCGTGGATTACGATATTTCTCCATTCTCGATAGTTAAATTTCTGATTTTAACATGCTCGCTAAAGCTCGCATGTTGAAAATCACAAATTAAACTATCTCGAAATGGAGAAATATCGTAACCCACTTGATCCGGAAGGATATACTATATATAATACCCTTTGCTTTGTCCTTGTACATCACACAAACAAATTCAAAGAAAAGTTGTCCATTACCATTGGATTATTTTAGCATTGTGTATCACTGTAAAGTGAGTAGACTTCCTGTCATGCAAACTATAATGTTAAAAGATTAATAAGATCTTGCATAAGGTCAGATTAAAGATCGGGTTATCTTTCACAAGTGTAAGAAATTTCGTCTTTTCTCGAGTGGAGCGTAGCGGAACGAGAGTAAAAGACGTAGAATTTCTTACACAAGTGAAAGATATCCCGATCTTTCATTTTGACCGAATGCAAGTTCCTATTTCTTCCGTAAAACACGGATAGAAATGTCTAGATACTTATACCGTGTGAACAATGTTGTCGCCATTTGAGTGTTCCTAACATTATGACGTAAATTGTTTTATGACGTTTAGTCATGGTTACGATTGTTGTATCACAAAAATCAACACGTCTGGTTGGTCATTTACCGGTGTGAGATGAGGTCGCGTGCATCGATCTCACATGGGTCATCTCCCACTGTAAACCACCATGTACGGAAGAATTATAATTTTCTTATTCATTTTGTGCCAACACTAATATACTGGTTTCACAATACTAACTGAGTCTCTGCTGATTATGTTCAATGTGCTTCGGTTGTATCAAGAAGAATTGCTCCCTCTTAACAATAAAAATTGTGAAAATTAATATCAAGTGATTTTAACTTGAGGATGGATTATAAACTCCCATACAATATACTCCTAGTAGCTTCTCTATTAAGGAACAAAAGTTATTTCGAAAATAGGAATTATACTACCAAATGGTTGATAAGAATTCCCTTAAAACAAAACTTACAGGAAACGCTATCCATTACTAGGCGTTCGCTTAACAGTCCTTTAATTAAAATTGTGGTCAACGATCTTGTGAAGTTAAATCTCTGTCGGATAAATATCACATTAGATGCTTAACTCGAAAACATAAATGCAAACAATAAAAGCCGCCAAAAACATCACGAAAACCTATTCAGTATTAAAACATTAAATTATGCTCCTAAGAAATCGTTCCAGCTCTCCGTGAAAACAGTAAACAAAACATAGATTGTTGACAATTGAAGGGGTATGGAGTAAATGCACATGAGACAGTCTTTTCAAATACATGGTAGAAGTAATTAGTGGAAAAACGCTTTTATTGTTGTCCCTCACGTTGAAGTCATCATGCGGCCTTCAACAGTGAGCTTTTCTCATACCTCATAGTAAGTTGAAGACGGCTCCTAGCACCGGTTTGAGTGGAAATCGATTATAGAAGTTGAATAGCGCTACATCCGTGTATCTCGGGATCGTCAACATAAATACAACTAACAGGCAAAGTATTCTACAATCGATGTCACAAACTGTTGCAACTAATACACAGAAAGACATATTGACAGACTGGTAAAGAGCTCGACAAAAACAATATGTTTTGTTTAAGGGGGATCTTATTGTATTGAAATTCAATAAAGTTTTTTATTACCTCACGAAAAGATCCCGAGGCTGTGAGTATTTTCCATGCAGCAAAACAAGGAACACAAATCATGGAGGCAATCGCTAACATCAATCCA
>MJUU01007545.1:14811-53165 GCA_002080025.1 Modiolus philippinarum | reverse complement strand
AAAAAAAAACATAAAACAACACCGAAAGTCCCGATATACTGGATACGATAGGATACATACTTTTTAGATGAATTTGACGCTTTGTTACAAACTTTCTCTTTCCTAAATATTGTCATGTTTAATTACCCTTTCGAGTTATTTCCTTTATCCAACTTTAAAATTATTATCTTGTCGTCGACTGTATTTAAGTTTGTCATATTTTGTTATTATTTCACATTTTCTATTACATTTTATGTTTATCTCCCCTTTTTATCCAATTTTTAGAATTACTTGACTTTTCCCTCTTAACTAAATTTTGAGGTTTCGCACCATTCTGTTATTACCCACGTTTTTCATGTTTCAGCCTTTATTACTCTACATGCATCAATACATTATATATTTAAGACGAACAGAGTGGGCGAGTGGTTGAGTGGTTAAGGCCCTGGACTTCAATCACATTGGAAGACGCCACTTTTTGTTCACATCTCGCATGTATCAATTAAGTTCCAAAGCAGCTATCCTATGTCGGATGTTATAGCGATTTTCTAGTTTGGAATGTCTGGCTTTCTTCCTCTACTTCCTCTACAAGCCTTCCGACCATTCAAAAAGTCTTCAATTGGTAAACGGTCGAAGTCGATTATAAAGATGTTCATTGTGGAATGTTACATGTACATACCTTCGCTTTTATTTATTTATTTATCATTCCCTTATGATATGGCAGCAATATCTATTTCTTACACGATTAGATAATTTTCGTATCACTTAGTGATAACTTTTATGCTATCATTTCATTGGCCTTTCATATGATTAGATAACTTTTTAGGCGTATTTTCATTGGTTGTTCTAGAGTCACACATCAGTTCAAAACCACGTCATGGAAATTCTTATGTTATTTTTAATTCCGTGCCCATTTCATTATGTCGTCTGCGTTATTTTTTAAATTTTATTGGAAAGAAGAAGAAATGAACAGATGAGCTTCGTGTGTACACATATATTAATTCATTCTCCAAAAACAGTTGAATATATTTTGGCCAGTCATTCATTATCAGGATAAGTTTAAAGTACATAATCAATATTCAATGTATTCACAACACACCAAACTAAATTCTCCCAACTTGACATAATTAGGAGAACATGACAGAAGAGTTTATAAATGAAATTTATCATAAGAGAAATAGGTTTCACAACTCGTGAGGCTTGTATATCGCTTGTTATCAACTTGAGTTCGTCAATTATTATTGTAATTAAATAGCTCGAGCTGATAACAAGCGATATACAAGCCTCACTCATAATGAAACCTATAATTACACTTCAATTTTTAATTTTTATATCTGCCATTTTTTATATTATTGATGCGAATTTATTCTACTTAATTTAGCCAAAACATATCTACTTTTTTTCCCCATATTCCGTTTTAAAATGATTATGAAAGTTCGATATGCTCTTAACTTGCCACCATTCATCCTGTTTCCTTCATTATCATTAAAAAAGTACTTATTACGGAATTGCATGAAATGTTTGTTCAGGAGAAAATTTAATTTTACTTGTTATAGAATCTATGGACCAACTACTTGGTCTTTTACGCGAACAAGGCAGGTTTAAATAGGAATGAAACTTGTGTCGGGGAACTGATGACAGCGATTGCCAGTTATTTATGTTTGCATACATAGGCTAAATAAAAAGCCATAGAAGTGGCATTGTTCGACAATTAGCAATGGACTCTGCTCAAACCGGTGCTAGGGACCGTCTTTAACCTACTGTTAGGTATTGAGCAAAGCATCATGGTGACTTCAAGATGAATAACAGCAATAAAAGCATTTTTCCATTTCTAGTTTCTACCATGTAATTGTAGAGATTTTGTCTCATGCGCATTTACTTGCATATGCTTTCATTCTTTATATTACTCATCCATGGTTATTTAATTTTAAAATTTTGTAAATAATACAGTATCTGATTGTGTTTTCTAAATAGTAATAATTACATTTCATGCATATCCATTTGAATTCAGTCAATTTAATAGGTAAACACCGATCACGTGGCATATCAAATGGAATGTTAAGTTGCAATTCCCATAAAACACATTTGTCCACGTGTTCACGTGGCGGATTAATTTGTAACACTAGAATTCCAATGTACATGATGTACTTTTCTGTAAACATTTATATTTCGGTTAAAATGTAATTATAAGAATTGAATGCATTATTTTGAAGCTTCATACGGATTATGAAAGTGTTGACCGGGCGCACATTTTCAACATTAAGCGATAACGCGCTTCATTAAAAATGTGCTTCAGTCAACACTTTCATATCCCAATAAAACTTCAAAATAATGCATTCAATTCTTAAATAAAATTTTACAATATTAGGAAGTATACATATAAAATATGGGTAATTTGCAATTTCTCCTCTACAAGCTAGATTGGAAGCTGTATTTCGAATCGTTACCTGCCCAAGGTCGTTGGGTCTCTCCGGGAACTCCGGCTTCCTCCAACGCTAAAACTGACCGTCATGAAATAACTGAAATACTGCTGAAATTGACGTTACACCCCATATCAATCAATCAATCAATCAATCAATCAATTTCAAACCCAAGAGCAAATTTTCAAAATTTTGTGTTAAGTCTTTCTATGACTATGTTGCCCATTTCGTTTAGGAAAAACGTAGAAGAAACGTTCCTCATTATTCTTCTTAAAGTAACCTCTATAATAAAAAATGCCTCACTTTCTCACCAATAAATGTATTCCTTTTAAAACTTTTGTGGGATAAGGAAATACAAGGTAAATGCTGGTGTCTGCTACTCTTCATGTACGACGAGGGCTCGAATAAAGTTGTATTTGGAGACATATCTTCGAATTCCCATCAGGAAAATGGGTTGAAACAAGGTTGTCTTGTCTCTGATTATCCTCATGAATGATTTAGTTGATATGTTAAACAGTCAAGGCATTTGTATTTGTTTTGCTGGCAAACTTATCAACTGTCTGTTATTTTCAGACGATATTGCTTTTGTTCGAAGAGTCTGAATATGACCGTCAATGGATGTTCTTTCATAAATAAGTGGAATTTGTCTTTCCATTTCAAAAATAAAAAGTGTTGGTTATTGGTAAGAGAATGAGTGAATCTAAACGGTGGCAACGAATATAAATACCCAGCAATTTACTTTTCTAGATCTCGTAAATTTACCTATCACTTTAAATCGTATGTTAAAGAAAAATCAAAATCTGTCATCCAATGCCTGTATTGAATAGTTGAAGAGTATAGAGTATAAAATGAATTTACTAATATTATATACTGGAATGAATATTCCGAAGTCTGCTTTATTTTGTGAGCTTCATTGATATCCAATTAATGCATTTATGAACAAGCATTTCATATTTCGTACGTTTTTAAGCGCTTTGATAATCGCATATGTACATTCGTTTCAAATATACTTAGGACTTCAACTAATTCCGAATAAAACATGTTCTTCCGTAACATATTCAATGAATAGGGTCTTGACCATTATTTTGATGGTAATATCAACTTAGAAAACAATCAATATTTTCTATGGAAAGTACATATGAACATTTCAGTTTGAAAATATCGCACCAAAAATGAATGATATTGTACGTTTATAAAAGAGAGACAATCGTATATTTCCAAAAACAGATGATTTTGATTCAACTTGTCTTAAACTACTTGCACGAGCAAACTGTTTGCATATAAATGCTGTGCTTTTTGTTTGCCTCTGGTGGACTCTGATAAATGAAGATTATGTTCTTTTAATGTACAAGAACATTCTGCCTCGAATGACCTGAATACCGACATGTCTTTGAAAGAGCTAACTAGGTGTTTAATGACCATTTATTGAATAAACAATTGAAGGATATGGAGTAAATGTACATGAGACAAAGTCCCTACGAATGCATGGTAGAACCAACGCGTTTATTGTTGTTCTTCATCTTGAAGTCACCATGAGGCTTTCAACAATGAGCCTTGCTCATACCTCATAGTAAGTTCAAGACGCCCCCTAGCACCGGTTTGAGCATCTGTTTATGGATGCAGGATTGTCAACAAACATAAATTAAACTGGCAAAGTTCTCTTACAATAACTGTCATCCGTTGCCCGACAAAAGCACTAGTGTCTTAAGCTAGTGGACGATTACAACATATAGACAAACACAGGGCATCAAGTCGATTGTAAGAAAACTTGGCAATATAAATTAGTGAGATGTGGGCACTATAAACTGGTGCTCAGAAAACTTTTGGACATTACAAAAATAATAAATGACAAAATTTGAACTTTGATTTTGAAGAGATTTCATTGTTCAAAAAGCGGCAGTCTTTAATCAGTGGCTAAGGATTTTTACTTTCTGATAGTTAAGGTTAATGATGCGCCGTTGGTAAAACAATTCTTTCTTCCGCTTTTAAGATTAGGAATCAAGCTTTAGATTTGTAATGTTTAATATATGTTTTAATACTATTTTGCGTGTAATATTTAGGTGTTAAAAATAAAAACAGTTTTAACATTTGTCTTTTGATGATTGATGATTTCCAAATTTCAATTTTTCGTTCATATCAAGAAAAAGTCATAAATACATGAATGTATGGAGAGTAATTACATGACTGTATAGTGTGCTCTCACTGTATCGCTAATTCCACTATATCAGGTTACCAAGGTTACCAATATCAGTTCATCGTAAATGTGACCCTATCTACAAAAATACTTTAATTTGGTCAACAAGTAAACTCATTTCTTCTTTTAAAGTGAAGACAAAACACAATGTCAATGAAATTATATCATGATTTTGATTTCTTTTATGTTATGTACTAAATTAATTACGGACTTCTCCCTCAGGAACTGTTTTCCTAAAGTGTTGTCTGGGGCGTATAGTGCCCTCGCCTGTCGGCTCGTGCACTATGCGCCCCAGACAACACTATAGGAAAACGGTTCCTCTGGAGAAGTCCATAATAGATTAATAGACGGTGATGGCACGCCGTTTTCATATTTATTCGCTATTCAAGATATCTCATACAATATTTAAGATATAAGATATCTTATATAAATATCGTAGGAAAGGGTTTTTACTCGGTCACTTAAGATAACTTTATCAATAGCCGTTTATTTTCATTCGTTGAAATCAAAACAGGATAATTTGCAACACTGACAGGGACATTACGATAATCCCAGATAAAAACAACACCATAAGTACTTAACATTCGTACAGCAGTATGCTCTTTCTACAGATGAAAAGCTCGGAGCTCGATAGTTAAAGTTTTGAGGAAAAAGCTCATAACGATTTTTTTCTGTGGACGCCCGTAAAAAGGATCGAAGCACTGGAACTTGCTCCCGATTAAAAAAACATTACATTTATTTCTTGTTTTTTTATAGTTGACCAATGTGTTGCTTTTCGGGTCGTGAGGAAGTCCCTATAATGTAAGCAAATACTAAATCACTACCCATTACTAAATTCATTCGTTTTGGTTTATTTAGACATTTGTCATATGGATTTGATATTGGTATCATAAAACACCGTTTTTAGTTTTTAGTTCAGTATAATAATACAGTTATGGCCTTTAATCGACTTCGGGTAATATCCATAATTATTTAATCTCGAAAAGGTTATTTTACATCGGTCCTACGGACCTCGGAAAAATAACATTTTCTCGATTAAATAATTATGGATATTACCCTAAATTAAAGGCCATAATTGAATAATATTATTAGAAAATAAGCATTACTTCGACAGTACTATGCGTTATTTACGACGCAATTATGCGACTCAATATAGAAATTGAATATTTGCAGTTTTCTCTCTTGCAATGAAGTCGTGCCATTTTTAATAACGACATTTAATAGTACATTTATTCATAAGTAATTTCAATTGTATAATATGCAAGTTTATGTTGGTTGTGAATATACAAAGTACAATAAATACCAAAGTTGCATGATAAATGGCAATTTCGTTATGCTGTACCCGAGTGCTGTACACGTGTTTAAAGCGTGGTTTCAAGGATACATAGATCATGCTTGCATTCCAAAGGGAGTAGCTAAATCGCGTTAGCTAAATATACCTTTGCGAAACTGATAAGACAAAAAGTATAATTTGTACTGTTTTTTTTTTGTAACCAAAGCTTGTGATATACAGTCCTTAACGTCATACTCTTTTTATCGTATAAAAATATCAATTTAAGATTATGCAAGTGATATAACATCACGGACCGTTTACGTAATGTCAATATATATGCATGTTTTGCTTACAAAATAATAAAGATAATACTCCCAAAAATATATCATAAAAATAAAGGACAAAAAGAAAACAAAGAAAAACCAACACAATTATTAAAAGAAAACGTTTAACGTATCAAGGCATGGGCGGGATGAATAATAAAAGAAAAACCTTATTTTTATATCGTAAACCAAACAATGTTGCACCAAGGTCCCGAAAGCTGAATCGTCTCTCTTGTATAAGCCAAAGCTAAATCAATTTGTTATTGTGGTGTTTCTTTGTTATATCTACTAAAGGAGTTTTATGTTATCATATGTCGTATATACTCGTGATATAATCCATTAAAATAAAGATTTAAAAGATATTTTGACTTACATTGAGCAGATTTTTACCTTGGTGCAACATTGTTTGGTTTACGATATAAAAATAAGGTTTTTCTTTTATTATTCATCCCGCCCATGCCTTGATATTTTAGTTGCTAAACGTTCCATACAATGCCATCACTACGTAGCGACGTTAATCAATTGTTATGTTCGTAAATGGCACAAAATAAAGTTATCGTTCTTATTTGAAATAAAGATAATCAAATTAAAGAAATAAACTATTCACAACATTCTGGGGGCCGCAAATGTAATTAAAGTCCATAAAAATATGGGGCTAGTACAGTTCATATTTCAAAGGTACTAATTTCACAATATGCCGCGTTCTTACAGGCCCACTTGGTGTGCGAATCCTTGCAGAATGAACCAGTCCATCATTACAGTATATTAGTTCTTCGATGACACCCATTCTAAACATTGATCTCGGTTGGTTGTCGGTAATTTGTTCTACTGTACAGATTATCACTGTTGTTTCCAAATTTTTTGTTGTGAACACTATGGAAATCACGTAATGAGGTAAGGTACTCAGTCCTCCAGCGCCTCGAAAAATGCTTAATAAGCATAGTTTTATGTTGTATTAGTTGATTGGCTGATTCAAAATTTAGTTCACACTGAGTACTTTCACAATTTTGAATGGAGAAATCCGAAGATATACTTCGTCCCTGTAATAGCTGTGATAGAGTCAATGTAGATCAGTATAAATAAAGGTTATCGGGCGATCATTAATAACACTTTCAGCCTGTATAAGCCCAGTGCGTAAAACGTCAGAACTCACGTATGATCATCCCAACACTTTTCTTGTGGTCACTTTCGTAATTCCAACTAAACGCTCCTGCCATCCACCAGACCATGTAGCAGTTGTGGGAATAAACTTCCAATTGACTTGAAAGTTAAATTGTCTCGAAATTTCCTTGGAGGCAGAAATGAAGGTGAGTGCATTCTCAAGATATATTGTCATTTTTTTTTCACGCTTCTTATAAATCCCCTAAACGCTAACATGAACGTTTCAAGTGTCAGTTTTGGTACTAGCTCGAAAGGTTCGGTACGAATACAGGGACAGGTGAATAAGCAAATATAACTTACCACATATTGTCCATTTTCGGTTACGTAATAACGGTCCAGCGAAATCGACTCCTATTGTAGCGAAAGGTATAATGTCTTTAACTTTACCTTTCGGAAGCGGAGGTGATACGAAACTTTCTGACATTGAATGCATCTCCTTGTATTAGCCATAGTTCAACCATTGGTCACGGCACCAATGATTTAGCTATGGCTAATAAAAGAGAGACGTTTCAACTTTCCATATCGTAGTTTCTAAACGCTCGATACAATGCCGTGGTTACGTAGCAATGTTAATCAATTGTTACGTTTGGAAATAGCGCTAAAAGAAGTTACCGTTCTTAGTTGAAATAAATATAATCAAATCAAAGAAATAAAGAAACTATTCACAACACAAGTATTTAACATGAATGGTGTAAACAGGGTAAATAAAACAGGAAAAACCTACACTATACGCAAGACATCAATGGATACACGAACAAAATTATACAAATGTTCAAATAGCTACTGCAATACAGAAGAAACTAAGAACGCATTTTTTACAAAAGTCCACCAAGAATCATAGTCCAGATACATGACAAAATGAGAAAACAGAAAATCAGAGACCTGAGTCATCAACAAAAACACAACATTAAAAAAATACAACATTCAAACTAAGATACATACGGTGTGAACTCCAATAAAATCGAGAGTGACATCCGGTACTCCGGAAGGATAGGCATGTTCAACTCACTGCCATAAAGTTACTGACTGATAAATACTTAATTGAGTGTTATATTTAGAAAATTAATTGTTTAATATATATCCAAAAATATCATGATAAAGCAAAAAGAACTAAATTCCCGACATACGGATATAACATATTGTGACAACTTTCCCCTTTCCTACTTTATGTCATGTTACTTCCATTTTCATCCGATTCTTAAAATTATAAAATATTTCCTGTTTACCGCCAAATGTCTATACCGTCGTCTGCTTTTAGTTATGAATCACCTTATCCGACTGGATTTCATGTTTATCTCCCCTTTTCATCCAATTCGTAGAATTATTTACCTTTTCTATTTAAATGTCTTATTATCGACTTCTACTTTTAGGTTTTGTTATAATAACCTTGTCTTTCCATAACCATCTTTTTATCCAATAACTGAGTATAGAATTATTTCGTCTTCCCTAATAATTTTCTTCCTTAATGTTTCTATTTACCCAATACCATTTTATTGTTAATTCCAGACATTTTTAGCCCTACTTTCATCCTGTTGCATCATGTGCAGAGCAAACTAGCGAATCAAGGTGCGTGTACCTGATGGGAAAGATTTTGTCAGGGAGATTGCCTGAGATAGGCATCAGACGACCCACTAGAAGGAGGAGAAGAAGTTGGAACATACCTACGACAGCAGTGTGTGTGAAGAGTTTTTCCTGGGCTTACCAAGGAAGCTGCCCAAAGCTTCAACATTAGATCTTACTTATGCTACCTGTACTTGAGAAGATTTTAGATGTGCAGACACGATGTTCTGTAGTTTATGCGGTAACATATAATTGAAATTTACCGTTTTTTATGCAACTTAGGTATTTTTTGTATCATCTATGCGGTAACATATACCAGGTACCAAATGACTATATGAAAAGGTGGTTATCAAATAGGAATGAGCAGTATATCAGATACTAGGGTAACTTTAAAAAGAATCTGACTGAATGACAAGATAACCAGTTTATGGTCAGATGGAGGGGATTAACATGGTGTATTAGATCCATGAAATGTAATTGACATTTGAACCTTGGGAAGACAGATGAATCAGGTCAGACGATGGAACATCGATACCAGCGTACACAAAAGAAGATTTAGTACCTTAACATTTCAAGATGCAGATTGNCCCCCCCCCCCCCCCCCGATGTAAAAGTATGCTAAGATGCTTATAAATGTTTAAGATGTAAAGATGTCTAGCGAAGATGTAGTAGACCAAATGAGGACTTATGCTTATCAGAGAGGGATCATGAAATAGAATAGGAAGTATTTTGTTGGCAGTATGTTTGGCAGGAAGATCCTGATCATCTTGCCGTTGTAAAATTGAAATATTCAACAAGGAATGCAGGTGATGATGATTCACAAGGTGGTGAGGTTTACAGAAGTTTACTACTTCCAGGAGTATGGAGGCCAAGTGAGTAATGCATGACCAGCGATTGATGCGGATCACAACAAGAAGATTGTAGCATAGCCGAAGACCTTAGAAGAAGCTTATGGAAACACGGTGACCTGCATGGAGTGCCATAATGATACAACGGCAGTAGAATACCGAAGGAACAAGGGAAGCAATGACTACAAAAATCGAAGTCCAAAGACATGGCAAAAACGGTAACAGATAAAAACAAAGACAAAACAAGGACATGAGACAGCTACAATGCACGGAAATAAAAAGATTAAGAACATTAAGAACTAAGGCACTCATAGTGTTATTTTGCCAGGAACAGCAGGTTCAATGATATTGTTGGACTCAGCTGTTGGGCAATCAGCTAGATGATACAATATATGAGGTTGAAATGAGTAAGACAATCCATTAGGACCTTCCACTGCAACTTGAATTTTTTATGGTCCAATAGGGAAAGATAATGGTGAATGACAAGATATGGAGTAAATGCACATGAGACAAAGTCTCAACAAATGCATTTTAAAATCAAGCAAAAGAACAACGCTTTTATTGCTGTTTTTCATCTTGAAATCACCATGAGACCTTCATCAATGAGCTTTGCTCATATATCATAGTAAGTTCCAGACGGCCGCTAGCACCGGTTTGAACGGAATTCTTTGTTAATTGTAAAACAATGCTACATCCATGTCTTTTTTTTGTCATGGATGCGTGATGGTCAACAAACATTAAACTGGCAAAGTGCTCTTACAATCACTGTCATCCGTTGCCCGACAAAAGTACTAGTGCCTGAAGCTAGTGGAAGATTACATCATAAAAAACACAGGGCACTCATTAAGTCGATTGTAAGAAGACTTGGCATTAGAAAATAGTGAGACATGGGCACTAAAAAGATGTGGTTAGAATTACATTTCGAAATTACAAAATAAATACCAAAATTTGAAAGTAAAATAGTATATCCATACGAGAAATTCTCTCACGGACAAGTACACCATAATTGAAATATATAGGGAGCATACATCTCTCGCAAGGGGAATCTTTTTACGGACTTCACTCTTCACACAGAATGTTGGAATTTTACTATGTGTGCTTCTTTACCTGGAGTTCGCATTCTTCTTAAATTAACCCTTCTAAATCGTTAACAGTCCTTCTTGGATACAGACACTTCCACATCGGCCTCATTCCTGCACCTTCATCTTGAAATTGACAGAGGTAGACTTCACACTTAGCTGAACGACAAACGCGATGACTTCACTTTTCCAATTGTAAACTTCCCTTTTCTTTGTAGCAACATCCAAACAGCACCGGCATACATCTTTCAGCTTATTCGCTATTAAAGAGCCTGTGTTCGAAACAATGACTTCCTTGATAGAACCCTGTTGCTCACAAAAAGGCTACTTAAACAAAGGTATGTTACCCAAAACTTGAAGTCATCACTACAGAAGATTTAAGGTCAACATCACGATCTTGTTGTCGCTATGTTTCCCAGATGACAACAGATCTTTCCCTTTAAAGCTTAATTGTTGTTTCCTCTACCGGGTTTGACTTTACCACCAGATTTGACATGTTCAACACGGCGGGTGTCTTATTAGAAGCAGGAGATGCTAACTCTACCGATGCACCTGATCTCACCCATGGTTTTTATTGGGTCCGTGTTGTTCATATTGTGTGTGTGTCTTCACTTTTCTTTTCTGTGCCGTACTCACGTTGTGTCTCTGTTTCTTTGTTGTTTCCTATGTTGCCATTGTCCTTGAATCATTCGTTTTGGATTGACGGTTCGGTTCTCACTTACTATGCTGCAGCTACGACTTCTGCCCTTCCTTCTGATGGGTTTTCGGGTGTCTATCTCGGGCATCATTCCTAGCAAAATATTTTCCACATTCGTGACAGGTATACGCATTCTATCCGCTAGGTGGCTGTTCATGTGACCCTAGTCTTCTAAATTAACTGCTTCCGAAACCATGGTAATTATTTCTTCCAATGGGCGGAACGATGCGGAGCTATAGTTCACTGAATACATACTCTAGACGCGGACTTGATAGAAGCCATCGATAACTTTCCAAGTTTTCTGCGTAGGTGGATTGAGCATGTGCAAAATTCCTGATTGGTAAATTAAGGGGCATCGTTTCTTTCGCCAGGACTTGGAAATATCTTAAAATGGATGAAATATATTATCAGGAACGTCTCAAACATATAATGTATGTATGAAATGAGGGAAGGAGGTATAAAAAGAAAAATTACCATGACAAAAATAGGGGATGATTTCTAAAAATAGAGAGGAAAAAGAAACATGGGAAACCTAAAACTAGTATACCGGTATTATAAGAAAGGAATTCGGCTAGAAAGGGAAAATAACACTTCGAATAGGAAGAAAATGGGAGATAAACAAGAAATGTAGTGGGAAAAAATGAAAATAAAAAAGGGCGGGAAATAGCAAAAAAAGTATTGAAATTTGGCTGGAAAAGAGAAATGAAATACCTGTAAAACTGAATGAAAAGGGGTTTAAACATGAAAAATGTCGTAAAAGGGAAAATAATATTATGATAAAGCACAAAAGATAGGACAATGAAGATACTGCAACTGCGAAAAGCATTCAAAATTGAAACAGTTAAGGGAGAATGGGCTAAACTGTTGTTTGTGAAAACTGCAAGAGTTTTATGCGCTTATTTTAATGAAATAATACGCCTTTTAATGCTTTGTTTACTCAGAATCGAAGAAATTAATCAATGAGCGCTTGAAAATTAATTAATGTTTAATGTTAAGGGTTGGTAAGTAAACAGGTCGACAAGTCCACAGTTCGTAAGGTCGGCAGGTTGTCCTTTCAGCAGGTCGATAGGTAGACTGGTCGACAGGTCGGCAAAAGGACAGGACACTCTAACCCTAATTCAACCCATAACTCTAACCCTTACACTTCATTGTAAAGATATTCTTCTTGATAAGTTGGATTTTTTTTTCTAGTTTGATTTTTACTGTGAGTCTTTTTGTGTATTTATTTTTTAGCCATTCACCACACATAGGGGAGGGTTTGGATCCAAGAAAACGAGGTAAACCCAACGGCAATTTTTTTGCGCCTGTCCCAAGTTGGTCATTGGCTTGTCCTTGTCTTCTTATGAAATTTTAGGTTCTTGATATTCGGGTTATTGGATGTGGTCTTTTTCCATTGATTTATTCCCTTTTTGGGGCTATTTAGGGCTATATGGTGTGAGGTTCCTCACTGTGTTGAAGACCGTACGGTGACCCCTAGATGCTTTGTTTTGCCTCGTTTTAACCTGGAGATGGGATGTTGTCTCCTTGACATTTACCCCATTTCTTTTCTTATTCATACTATCCCTTACAATAACCCTAACTCCATGTATATCCAAAGTAGAATAAAAAAAGATAACAGGAAACACCTACAATGGCCGAAAAACATATCCACATGCCTTAAAGTAAATAGGAACTGCACAAGAAAAAAACCCACAATAAAAATACAAAAGACAAACGTAAACAACGATAGGAACTCGGGACAGCCGGACGTGGTACCGGCACTAACAAAATCTAGCGGAAGGCTTAAACCGGTTTATGGGTACCCAAACCTCCCCTTTCTCTGTCCCGTTTCCCTATAGTATAATTAACATACGAATAAAACCCATACAGGTAGACTACTAACTCCATGACCGCAATCTTGAAAAGGAAAATGGGGGAACAAAACGTAATTTTGAATGATGGGTCAAGGACTGCTCGCCAAAACCTATGGTCGCCAAAACCTAATGTGGTACTGACTGAAAATTAATACTGGCAGGTCGTCAGGTAGACAGGTAGGTAGGTCGGTAGTTCGACAGGTCAGCAGGTCACCATGTAACTTTTACCCTAACCCTACCTTCAACTTAAACCTTAACCTTATCCTTAACACTAACCCTAACCAATACTTTAACCCTATCCGAAGCATACAGTGTCTCTGCCTCAGAAGAACAATACCAGCAGGTCGGTAAGTAAATACAGGGCTGTAATTCGACAGGCTACATGTCCACAGGTATACACTTAACCTATCCAAACTCCAACCTTAACTTTATCCCCAACTCTAATCCTAACCCAACCCCTAAAACTAGCCCTAAGCCACACCTGAACCCAAAACCTATCCAAAGTCTACTGTGGTACTAACTGTAAAAATCGCCATTCTAAAGCAGTGGGTCGCCTAAAGTTCAATTAGTTCCTTGAAACTATCGGTCGTCATAACGTATTGGTCAACATGCGACTAGGTTATATAATTATATATTATTAGGATTTAGATTAACATATCTTCGAAAAAAAAATCATTATATCATCGGTGGTATACGATCTGCCAAACTGTCGATCTAACTTATTATTCTTTTCAATCGTTAACAAAAGATCTAAATTTTATGAGCACTATTTACCTAAAGATGTCGACCTCAATTTTTATTTTTCCGAAGACAATTTACTCAGTTCATCCTCATCTAAAGTGGGCTATATTTCGTTATCTCTAAATTGCCTACAAGTTTACTTCCGGCTTAATTAATTACTTGTCCAATAATTGATTAACAAAAAAGCCATATCACTCAGATTACAAAACAAAATTGCACTTTTAAGGGTCTAAGCATTAGTAAAAGAAGATTACGACCACTCCGATTTGTTTCCAAACATAATATTCGGGGATTTCCCATCTTCCAGTTGCGCATTCGGGCTCATCGGACTTTAGGATGGCTATCGCTTGGTATAAAAAATTGACAAATATAAGGTTTGCCCATGTTCTAATTTGCATAGAGCCCGCTTGCAATAATCTATTTCTTTAATAATGCTACGACCCGAAGGGATACATTACTCCGAAACGATAATCAAAACCTAATCGGGGTATTAGAATATGTTATCTAGAGAGCTTTATCATATAAACGATCGTGTAGTAAAGAATGTACTGAGGGAGCAATTTATTCATCGGGGAGGGATAATTCGAAGGGGGTCTAAATTTTGGAAGTGGGTTTATTTTGGGTTGAAAATTCAGAATGGTACTCTGGAATTGATTTTTTTAGATTAGTTTTTAACCATCATTGATTCAACATAAAATGTCATTGACTAAAGAGGGTGGTTTTTTGGACCAATACCTTAAGTTTAATATTGCCCTGAAAATCATGATATCAAATTTATTGAGTTAAAGAAGAATAATTTAAACTTGTTTCTTTTTTCATAATAAAGACATGCAATTAAAGAATAAGGAAGTACTATTTTACCAAAAAAAGTTACATAAACAACGAGAACTAAATAATGAGTGGTCCTTGGGGATAGTGAAATAGCGACACTTGACTTGTGAGGATTGTTTCCTCAAATCAGTGCAGATCAAATAAAAACATTTGGAATGCCATATACCGAAAAATGTGTAAACCTGATAGAGAATAAACTGCAAGTAGGATCTAAATAGAAAAGCCAAAATCAGACAAGGACAGATCTGTACAAAAGAGATAGAGAGAGAGGGATAGGGAAAGAGATAGAGAGAGAGATACGCTCGTTTTAACTTAGTAAATGACCAATCACAACTAGGTGTTTTTATGAATAAACAACAGTATCGCTGATGAAACATGACATTTGTTGTGGACCTCGCTGAACAGTAATATGACCTTGAATTCAAGGTTCAAGTATCGAAAATCATGGTTGGTACTTGTAACACATCGCTTTGAAGTGATCGATTCACATCTTAAATATCAAATATCTGTCCAAAAAATAAAGACCAGCTACGAAATTTGACATGAAGGAAAGGTGGCGGTCAAGCGTCATCAGCCACGCTCCCTTGAAGTGATCTATTCACATGCCAAATTCAAAAAGCCTACTTCAAACGACAAAAAATCCTTTGTGGAGATTTTGTTAACCTTTAAAACAATTTTGCCTTGTCAGTATACATTGTATTTTAAGTCACGTAATCTGCCTTTGTATGAATGGCTTTTTTGTAGAAGTGTCGTAGAATTTGCAACACACATGGAATAAGTAAATAACAAAGTAATGAAAACACAGTTATTTAGATTCTGCAGATGGCCATTTCGACATCTTATGTCACTGTAGCACAGAACAAATTAAAACATTTAGAAAAATACAAAACCGAAATGTGTGTGAAAATAGATATTTAAGAAAAGCCAAATTTCAACTTAAAAAGATGGAAGTTATCATGCACCTTCTATGAATTCTGTGACATTTTTATACGACCGGGATTAAATGTATTGCAAAGAATACCGCAATGACAGTAAAAGTAAAAAAAAAATGAAACAAAACGCCATAAAACTTTATATCTCACGGCATTCCTTATGTATTTTAATAATTTAGCTGAACATACTTTTTTCTGTGAGTTATCCTTTGTTATTCACCGGCTACAATGCGGACACCAATATCAATATGATTTTGTGTTCATTGTATGACCTAGAAACTCTTCCAAGTTCTTGATCTAAATACCTTTCTTTTGCGAAAGGCACAATATTAATACTTTTTGCTGTAATGCAGTATTTTTTTTGCTTTTTTTCAACGTTACCAATTTTATAAGCAACGAGCTGATATGGAGTCAATTCCTACGAGACAAAGTCCCATAAAAAGGCGATGGAACAGCGTTTTTATTGTTGTTTTTCAATGTTTTTTATAGTCATTTTAAAGTCAACAAGAGCCTTCAACAATAAGCTTTGCTCATACCTCATAGTAAGTGCAAGACGGCGCCTAGCACATGCTCGCGCTGAATTCATTGGTAGATTTCGAGCAACACTACATCCATCTTCCTTTACCCATGGATATGGAATCGTCAAACAAAATAAAATTAACTTGCAAAGTGTGCTTACAATCGCTGTCATCCGTTGCCCGTAAAAAAAGACTAACATAAGACAATTTCATCACTTGAACAACCACAAGGCACTCATCAAGTCAAAAGTAAGATTGTACTTTTTAGGGGTAAGATATGCAAAGAATCGCCAAGAAATTACGTAAAAATCAATGATAGTTATGAAAATAGATTATACATATAAAAATTGTCTGAAGATTTGAAGATTTAAGGTGTGTTATTCACATTTTGATTACAAAAATCTAAATGGAAAAAATATAGGGCAATGTTCCTATGTGTAATGAAAAATTCATACAAATTTACATAAAATTTAAAGTTTTTCTTTAGAATGGATGTGATTTCACGGTGTATCACATAACATTTTAAACACCAGAAAACATCGGTTACAGTTATTGCATAACACTGCAATTAATAAGGCCACACCATATTAAAATAAATACTTTAAGAAAAAAAGACGTTTGAGAAACGAGGGAAAGAATTCAAAGCTACTTTTTATTTCATATACGTTAAAGCAAAGTTTCCTTTTTACTATTGAACTCAACAATAGTGATCATTGTTAAAATACGACGCATAAATTTCCTAAATAGCATGCCTTTTAGACTTTTTTTTTAAAAATCGTGTATCCTTTTAAAAAGAGTAACTCGCATCAACTTAGAAACAAACAAAAGGAAACATGACTGGCTGACAATTCATGCGTTGTTTTGACATAAGCATTTACTCCATGTTTCTGTAATTCATTGTTAGATTTACGACACTGACATCACTTGCCTCGATCATTGACATTCAGAATTAAGGACATTTATTATTTTATTGATTTTATTTTATTTATTTTTGCACTGCAGAGGCACAAGCTGTTGAAACGGCCATATACAGAAACAAAAATTACAGTAACTTCGTTATTTTGTTACATGTATTTATTACCACTCGGCCGATGCCTTTGCCAGGCCTTAGTCTCCGAGAGTATTAATCAACCTCGTTGCTTATCCGAAAACAGATGTTATTTGGAAACTTGCAATATCTAAATATTGCAGCTTCAAGAAAGTCATTAAAGATCAGTATCCTTTACAAAAACACATAGCAGTAAGAAAATTTTTATAAAATGTGGCGTATATTTAGATTTTTATCATGAATTTTATGGAAATGAACAATTTTTACTTTGTATGTATTTATATTGATAACATATTTATTTTTCAATTTAATAAACAGTTATGTTTTTTGGTAAATAATATAACAACACATTAGAATATTTGAATGAAAAAATGGAAAATCATCAGACTTATTTTGTTTTTTTTTCTTTTTCTTTTTTCTTTTTATTTATTTATTTTTATTTATTTACTTATTTATTGTTTTTTACTTTCTTTTATTTACTTCACTCATTTTAGAAAAAAATATGTCTCAGATTTTTTTTCTTATCTGCAATTCTGTATGTTACTTTTATTATACAAAAAGAAATTATAAAAATGTTATCTATTTTGAAATTTGCTCCATTGAACATGGTTAACTGATAATTTTGTTTTGCTATTCATATGTAATTGCTTGTATTTGGATTGAAAGTATTGAACATGGTTAACTGATATATTTTAGCTCACCTGGCCCAAAAGGCCATGTGAGCTTTTGCCATCACTTTGCGCCCGTCGCCCGACCGTCGTCCGTCAACAATTTCAAAAATCTTCTCCGAAACTGCTGAGACAATTGTAACCAAACTTGGCCTGAAGCGTCACCAGGGTATGCAGTTTAAAAATTGTGTTCGATTAGTCCGAATACCAAACAACATGGCTGCTGTTGCTAAAAATAGAACATAGGGGGTAAATTGCTGTTTTTTGCAAATAACTCAAAAAGCGTCACAGATATCGAAAATCTGACAGGAGTAAAAGTGATCAGCATAGAAAGATATACCTGCCCTGCAATTTCGAAGAAAATCCGAAAACCCGTCTTGGAGTTATTGCTCGTTTTCTGTAAAAAGTAAAATTTTAACTTTATTAATTTTTTATCAGAAAAACTATAAGAGATAGAAGTCAACTTTAAATTGAAAAAATGTTCAGCATGTCAAGATCTACCCACCCTGAAATTTTGAAGATAATCCAAAAACCTTTGTAGGAGTTATTGCCCTTTTTTCACGGAATTTTAAAAATTTCCATATTTCTCATCTTTTACTTCCAAAACTATAGAAGATGAAGGTTAAGTGTAAATTGATCAAATGTTTGCAATGTTGTTGCGACTTCAAAACTGATGTTGAAAATTATTGGTTGACCGCCATTTTCAAAATTGCCACCAAAAAAGGCGGGAAAATTCAACATTGTCCGATTTCAATGAAATTTGGTTCCAAATAGATATTGATGTTGCGACTTCAAAAACGGTGTTGAAAATTGTTCGTTGACCACCATTTTCAAAATGGCCACCAAAAAGGTGGGAAAATTCAACATTGTCCGATTTCAATGAAATTTGGTTTCCAAAAAAGGTGTTGATGTTGCAACTTCAAAACTGTTGTTAAGAATTGATCGTTGACTGCCATTTTAAAATGGCCACCAAAAAAGGCGGGAAAATTCAACATTGTCCGATTTCAATGAAATTTGGTTTCCAAATAGATATTGATGTTGCGATTTCAAAACCGGTGTTGAAAATTGTTCGTTGACCACCATTTTTAAAATGGCCTCCATAATTGCGGGAAAATTCAACATTGTCCGATTCAAACTGACGTTCAAAATTTTCAAAATGGCCGCAAAAAGGCGGGAAATTTCAACATTGTCTGATTTCAATGAAATTTGGTTTCCAAGTGGATATTGGTGTTGCTACTGCAAAAGCGGTGTTGAAAATTGTTTCTTGACTGCCATTTTCATAATGGCCACCAAAAAAGGCGGGAAAATTCAACACTGTCCGATTTCAATGAAATTTGGTTTCTAAATAGATATTGATGTTGCAACTTAAAGATATGGTGTAAAAAAATTGTTGTTGGCTGCCATTTACCAAATTATGTCTCGACTTCAAAACTGGGGTCGAAAGTGGTCCTTACCTAGACAAGTTTTGTCAAAAAAGCCCAACAAAGAAGTACAGTAAAACATGATCAGACTTAAAATAGAGTCCAAGTTAATGGTATGATGGTGGTGTTTGCTATACTTAAGCTTGAGAGGCTGAAGTTCAACTGTATAATTTACAATGTTATCTTGATTGTGGCAACTGAAAGCCAGGTGAGCTATATAGGCTCCAGGGAGCCTCTGGTTTGTTATTCATATGTAATTCCTTGTATTTGGATTGAAAGTTATGTAGTAATATTAACTAACACATACTAAAACATTTATATTTTGAAAGTTTATATACATGTTACTAATGTTAATGAGGCCGGGAAAAGGTACCGCTACTTGATGTTTTAACTAACAAATGTATAGATTTCAATAAAGATTATAAATTAAAAAAAAAGATTTAAAAAATATTAGAAAAATAGTTTTAAACTCAGGAGTATCTCCCTCTTGCATTGCTCTGTCCTTAGCTGTTATCTTTTTTCTTTTTCACTTAGATCCTTGTGGTTATTTGCTCTGCATCAGATTTTACAAATTTTTGGTATGTGGTCTTCCATATTTTGATTTGATTATCACCGAAGAGACATAAGTTGTCGAAATGGCCATAATACAGAAAGCATATTTACATTAACTTCAGTATTTTGTTATCAGTAATCAGTATGGAAAAAATTGATTGTGGATAAGTAACCATTGTATTAAATGTTTAGTTAAGTATTTTATTATTGAAAAAGCAGGGAATAAAAAAGCTAGATTTTATTCGTTGTGTCCGTCCGTCCGTTCGACCGACCTATATATCTGTTATCTCCTAAAATAATGAATGGAATTTAATCCTATTTTAGATTTTGATCGTACCAATTTTTGGGGTTTCCCATAGCCATAAATGGAAAAAAAATACAACAATACACAAGTTGCATATTATTACTATTATATTATTATTACACAGTAAATTTCTTTATGCTGTACATGTGTTTCAAGGAGTAACCCTTCATCAGCAGCATTAGAATTAAAAAAATATGGAAAGTCATAATCCAAAAATAGTTAAAAAGAAGAACACATTACCAAAAATATCGAAATACGAGGCGAAATCCAGTACCAAGGACATCCACCGAGTGCCATACATTATCATAAGAGGGGTACTGGTATGCAATCCAAAACTCCTTCAAAGCTAATGAATGGAATTTGATGAAACTTTCAGTGAATCTTTATCACATGATGGCATAGTGCACCTCAAAAGTTAGTTCTTATGTAACTATTTTTTTGTTTGGTTTCCCATAGCCACGCATTATTATTCGGTGCGGTACTGGTATGCAATTTGTAACTCCTCCCAATTTGATGAAACTTTCATTGATTCTTTATCAAATGACGCCATAGTGCACTTACTATTTTAGATCTTTATCTGACCCCCTTTAACACATGATGCCATGGTGAACATAATATATATTTCATGGACGTACATAGATTAAGCCATACATTGTCATTAGCGGGGGTACTAGAATGCAATCCGCAACTACCCCTAAAGGTTGGAAACCACCAATTCATTTCTTTAACAATTTCAACTAAATTTCCCTATATTCAAACCTGTTTGGACAATTTATCTCAAGTTTAACCTGCATGAAACCATATATTTTCCGAAAGGAACATATCTTGTCAACATCTTATCAAAATTTCAGCATACCTTTAAAGCCTTTCAAGAGAGTTCTGAAGGTTTGAAAAAACCTATCTACAAATATACACGATTACGCATTCATGCATTACGCATTCATGGTATACCGGAAACACTTATGATAAGTATTCAAAGGATCATTCTAGTCAATTAACCTTGGTCTTAAAATAAGCCTGATGCTTTAATGTTCAAACAGGTGTATTATTTATTTCACTCCGACATTTATTTTTAAAGGTGCAAGAATTCAAAATTATATTGAGATTCTTAAAGAGATATTTTTTCTATATTTTCTAAGCCCCGATTGGCTGAATTGGTGGTTTGACACCTTAACATGATATAAAAACACAACCCAGTGTAATTGCTTCACTTATTCATGTTTTTAGTTAATTTCCAAATTGTACACAGAAAATACCACCCTTTTCCAAATTTTCCCCTCCTTTGCAAAGTCACAGATTTAGTGTTTTCAGTGCTTTGATTTAGCACAATCACTCATAGATGTTCTTTTTATGTAATGAATCTCAACCCATGTTTAATACTAAGCCCTTAGAGTAACAAAGCTGAAAATGCTTTAGCATGCCTCTAAAATAATGAAATAATGCTACAAAATGTCACCCTCTCCAATTTGAAAAGGTGCTTATGAACTTGAAATGGCTTTTACTTTGGTTGTTGTCATTCAAATAGCATTTTTAAATGCAGAAATTAATTCAAAAATGTCTACAAGACAAGGGAAAACCAATCTGTTCATTTTTGAGCTTTTCAAGAATATTAGGTTTGGGAGATAGTCGAAAAGCCCGATATGAATATTTACAGTGATAGTATTAAAACTACTGACAATCCACCCAGGTGCATTTGTTTTCCTTTGGATGATTAAATATAGAATATATAAAGAAAATAACATAATAAAACATATGCAAATAGAAAATAACATAATAAAATATATGCAAACAGAAAATAACATAATAAAATAGTTGCAAATTCATGAAAAGTGAAGCAAATTCAAAATGTTGTCCCAAAATAAGATGATAAAAGTTTGACTTGGCTCTTGTTTTGACACTGTGAACCCTAAAATGACAATTTTACACTATTTAGTAGAGGAACAGCATGATATTTTTATTTCTTAGGTTCGTGTTAAATCAAACTGAATATATAAGCACCATTCCTGCTTTAAAAAATTACTAAATACAAATCAGACAGATTTTAATATCAGGTACCTCAGTCATAGTTGTCGCTTTTGTTCAATACACCGAAGACATGAAATTTGTAAAAATTGATCATATATTAAAAACAGTGCATGACAAATTCCTATGTGTAAAATCAGCCTACATCTGATGTTTTCTAACTATTTTACACAGTTAACCCTTCTAATTTTGCACAAAATCATGAAAATGGCCTAAAAGAGGCATTTTAGTGTCAAAATGCTGAACAATTACATAACAGCTGTTTTAGCTAAAATTGTGGCACCATCTGTCTAAAACTTTAACCTGTACCTCAAAATCATCATACATACATGTTTTACCACAATTTAGGCTATTTACAACTTTTTGTGACATGTTTCCAAATTTTTACATATTTTGTGTTAAGGTTAGAAACCACCAATTTATTTCTTTAACAATTTCAACTGAATTTCCCATATTCAAATCTGTCTGGACAATTTATCTTAAGTTTAACCTGTATATATGAAACCATATATTTTCCAAAAGGTACATATCTCGTCAACATCATATCAAAATTTCAGCATACCTTTAAAGCCTTCCAAGAGAGTTCCGAAGGTTTGAAAAACCCTATCTTTAAAGATACACGACTACGACCAAAACATTACGCATTCATAGTATACCAGAAAACCCCTATGATAAGTATTCAAAGGTTCATTCTAGTCAATTTACCATGGTATCAAAATAAGCCTGATACATCAATGTTCAAACAGGTGTATCATTTATATCACTCTGACATCTATTTTTAAATTGCAAGAATTCAAAGTTATATTTAGATTATAAAAGAGCTATTTTTTATATTTTCTAAGCTCAGATTGGCTAAATTTGTGGTTTGACACCTGAACCAATGAACGGAATTTGGTGAAACTTTCAGTGATTCTTTATCATATGATGCCATAATGCACTTCCCTTTTAAGATTTCTATCCGATTAATTTTGGGGTTTTCCATGGCCATACATAGACTTAACTTTTAATTTGATCAACGTTTGGAGTTTCACAAAGCCATACATATAGACTTAGCCATGCATTTCATTTGATGGTACTAGTATGCAATTCGCAACCCCTTTTAAACCAGAGAATGAATTGTGATGAAATTTTCAGAGAATATTTATCACATGATGCCTTGGTGCACCTCCTATTTTATATTTCTATCTGACCCAATTTTTTAGGTTTCCAATAGCCATACATGAAACTAGAAATGCGTTGGTTTTTGCAGAGGGTACTTGTATGTAATCCGCAACTCCTCCTAAAGCAGTGAATTGAATTTAATGAAACCTTCGGAGTATCGTTATTATATGATGCCATATTGCACCTCCTATTTTATATTTTATCTGTCCAATCTGAATACCCTCCGCAAACAAAATTTGGGTTATATTGGAATCACCCTGTCCGCCCATTTAATTTGTCAAACGGCTGATTGGTTTTGATGAAATGCTACACAGTTGAAGTATATTTCCTAAAAATGTGCATGAAGTAATATTGTTGTTGCCATAATTAAGAAGGGGAAATAATTTGTCCATGAATTATTTCTGGAAAAAAGAAAAGCGGAAATTCGGCAGCACATGTTCATTGATCAAATGTTACACAATTGTAGCATACGACCTGAAGATGTGCATGAAGTAATATGGTTGCTGCCAAAAAAATTGAAGGGTTGTTATTCATCTTTGAATATTTTCTGTAAAAATGGAGGAAGAACCTTGTCAACGCATGTTCTCTTCGAATGCTGTTTGGATTTTGATGAAACGCTACAAAATTGTAGCATTCCACCTGAAGATGTGCATGAAGTAAAATTGTTTTTGAAGGGGATGTAACTCGTCTTTTAATATTTTCTGGAAAAAGGGGATGAACCTTGTCAACGCATGTAATCTTAAACAGTTGATTAGATTTTGATGTTATGTTACACAAGTGAAGTATATACTACCTGAAGATATGCATGGAGTGATATGTTTACTGCCTAAAATTTTGAAAGGGAGATAATTTGTTTTTGAATATTTTCTGGAAAAAGAGGAACCTTAACGGCGCAATTCCTCATAAACGGCAACTTGGATTTTTATGAAATGTATTCATAGTTGTAGTACACCACCTGAAGATAGGCACGAAGTAATGTGGTTGTTGCACGAAATTTTGAAGGAAAATTTAGTCTTTGAATATTTTCTGAGAAAACTGGGAAAAGGGGTTGGGGGATCAACCGCACATCCTCTAAAATGGGTGCTTGGATTTTGATGAAATGGTACACGTGTGAAGTATTTTAACATGTGTATGAAGTAATATGGTTGCTGCTCAAAATTTTGAAGGGGAGATAATTCAACACTCTATATGTTCTGGAAAAAGAGGAGGCGTATCTTGTGTTGTGTCCACACTTATACTGTGTACACACACCGTATTATGTCTACACACAGCTATATTTGCACTTGTCAACAGTCCTAGTTTGTGTTTTCCATAACCAATACATAAACTTAGACATACATTGTCATGGGGTATAAAATCCGTAATTTCTCCTAAACCAATGAATGGATTCTGATGAAGTGTTATGTAATCCTGCAACTCCTCCCACACCAGTGAATTGAATTTTATAAAACTTCCTGAAAATTTTTAATTTTATCACATGATGCCAAAAATGTCGCGTATTTTTTATTATTATCTGACCATTTTGGAGGATTTTCTATAGCAAAACTTGGATACTCATGTATCTTATGTGTGGAGAGCAAGGATAATATTTAGTGAGCTATTCTCACAGTTTCCTTGTTTGTAAATAAGTTTACAAAAGGGACTCTATCTTAGATCATCCTCTTTTAAATATAGTAACACATGCCTGCTCCCAGCAATTCTTTGAACTAACTTAGTAAAGAATTATCAAATTGAAGAAACTACTTGATGTTTGGATCACATTTGTACAAAGATAGTAATTTAGACGTGTTACTATTATATCGTTAAAATCTATCAGATTATGATTTATGAAATGCATAACATAAAGATATTATATCTACTTATAGGTAAAGATAGGACCCACTGATTCACACAAAAAGTATACAGAGGAGAATGTAATCGCAGTGCTGGAATTCTTAATTGATATTTAAAGAATTGGACTACAGGTTTTCCAACAGACTATAGGGGCCTAATTGTGCGCCACTTTTAGGAGAATTTTTTCTTTACTGGTATGAAGTCAGGTTTATACAAGGGCTAGTTCAAAAACAAAAAACAACAACAAAAAAAAACAAAAACAAATAAACAAAAACAAACAAAAAAAAAAAAAAAACAACAAAAAGAAAAGAAAAACAATAAGCTAGCCAAGTCCTTTAATTTTAACTTTCGGTATCTAGATGATGTTCTTTCATTAAACAATCCCCAATTTAAGGATAAACTTCATCTTATATAACCAAATGAACTTGAGATTTATGAGACCACTGATACACCATCATCAGCATCATACCTAGACCTATAATACCTCTACATTGACAACTCTGGAAGTCTGAAAACAAAACTGTACGACAAGCGTGATTCCAATAGTGAACTTCCCGTTTTTTGAGCAGTAATATTCCCACATCTCCGGCATATGGCGTCTTCATTTCACAACTCATTCATTATTGCCGTGCCTGTAGTTTGTACAGCGATTTTGGCAACAGAGCGAAATTACTGTCTCAAAACCTTATACATCAAGGGTATGTTCAGTCACTGTTGCAACTGTCACTACAGAAGTTTAACAGTCGTCACCATGATCCGAAAGATCGTTACAATGTTTCTGTTTCACAGATGAGAATAGATATCTTTAGGTATATCCAGAGTTGATTACCGGACTGACAAACACCGACTGTGAAAAAAACAGGATTTTTCACTAGTAGTATGACGGGTGCCACGCGTGGAGCAGATCATCCTTACCCTTCCGAAGCACCTGATGATACCGCAGTTTTTGTAGGGGTCCACATTGCTAGTGCTTTAGTTTTGTTGATTTTTGTTTATTTGTCTTTGTCATGCTGTCTCAATTTATGTTGGATGTGATTTGCCGCAATTTTGGATTTCTGATTTTGGAATTCACCTTTTCATCATTTTTTGCTTCGGTATTCGTTTACGATGTATTGCCATTAGGGTCACATTCTGCATTACCATGAACGTATAACATTTAACAGGTTTAACCACTGTAGGTTGTAAATTAAAGGGGGTCTTCAATTTTCACATATTGGATATTTAAAAAAAAAGAAATGGTATATGACATTTCATTTGAATAACAATGCAATCATTTTGCATCGTCAATGATATTAATCTATGAAGATTCATATGTCAGTTTAGATAAACATTGAGATACAGAACACGAATTTCTCAATCTAGTGAGAATTATATTGTATTTATGTTCGCCATTATAATAATGAAGAGTTCTTTTTTTTTAGATTTAAGCCTTATCGATGTTCATGGTGTCCGTCCGTCTGTCCGTCCTTCCGTCCGTCCGTCTTTTTGTACCCAACAACTGGTATCCATTTATCCTCCTTAACCACTGATTGGAATGTCATGAAACTTATGCAGGAGCTTAATTACATATTGTAGATGTGCACTGGGTTTTGTTTTCCAAAAATTCCCTTTTTCCAGATTTTTGACATGTTTTGGACTTTGTCATTTTAGCTCTTTTACCTCAAGGCAAACCATATGGTGACCACATGGTATCCACTACTCCTAAACCAACGATCAAAATTTCATAAAACTTAATTACATATTTTAGATGTGCAATTCGGTCTTTGTTTTCCAATAATTCCCTCTTTTCCAGATTTTTGACTTGTTTTGGACTTTGTCATTTCAGCCCAATGCAAACCATATGGTGACCACATGGTATCCACTAGTCCTCTTAAACCACAGATTGGAATTTCATGATACTTATGCAAGAGCTTAATTACATATTGCAGATGTGCTCTATGCTTTTTGCTTTCCAATAATTCCCTTTTTTCCAGTTTTTGGGCATGTTTTGAACTTTTTCACTCTAGCTCTTTTACCTAAATGCAAACAATATGCAATAATACCAGGTATTCACTACTCCTCCATGACCACTAATCAAAACTTCATGAAACTTATGCAGGACCTTAATTACATATTATAGATGTGCACTTGTATTTTGTTTTCCAATATTTTTTTCTAGATGTTAAAGAAAATGCAGGAAGAAGCAGGGGCGGGGGTATCCGTTGCCCACTAGGCCACAGTAACTCTAGTTTTGGAAGTATTACCGATATTAAGTAAGGCACTAGACAAGGCTATTATGTTCAAGACAGTGTGTTAATTATACCGTATATCGGGATTTTTTCGCGTGTGTCTAATTTTTGCTATGTTCGCGATAGGCAATCACACGCGAATTTTAGCCTCCGCGTAAATTTCACTGCCCATTCAAATGCTTTAGATTGAGTATAAAAACGCGAATTATAACTCAGCTAATTTCTCGCCTGTTTTACACCACACTTGTCCTCAAGTAGAACATTGATTTATTTCTTTAGTTTAGAAGGGCTTTCGACACCGTTACAATAGGGTGTACAACGTTTTGTTAAAATTTTACTAAGGTGTAAAGCTTGGGGATCTTAACCGTGACTATAACACGAGATACACTTCGGTTGATTGATTTATTAGTTAGAGTTTAACGTCCAATGGGCAATATTTCAGCTATATCAGGACGAGAACAAGTTAATCAATTAAAAAAATGTAAGTAAAAGAAGAAATAAATAAGAGAGGAAATGACAACATGGGCAACGACTTTTGATTGCCACTGGAAAAGGGCAGAAATGGGTAAGGCATAAAATTTAGCCTTTTATACGACACCCAATGCGTTTGCTCTCTTTAGAAAATATAGAAGTGGTCTTTATTCTGCATGGCGCGTGCATTTCTCCACACACTTTGGCTACAATGGTTTGCGGTCAGGCTTTCCGTATTATGACCTGACAACCCCGTAACGACAGGGCATTCCCCTATCCACCACCTGGGACGCACCCGGCAGCTCTGTAGCCAAAGCCCCTGAAAACCGATTCAAGTGCCGGGGATACACTTCGATTTGGTCATGGTGTCTATCTAATTACTCCATTATAATGCGCAGCGAAATACTACAATTCTGTTAAAGTTATATTTTTGTGATTGCATTTGTTTAAAAGTTATTTCTGTATTTTTATGCAGGATTGCTACTACCATAATTATGATGCAGAAAAGTTTCTTCTGATTTCTTTGTTTATTAAATAAAATTTGAAATCTTTTATGAAACCCTATTTTTCCTAATCCCAAATTTCAAATAATGGAAATAGAAAATTTTAGATTTAACAGCAAACATATAATTGGAAAGAAAGTTTATCACTTCGGTTTAAATCAGAAAATGTTGGTAATAACAAAGTTACCAAACTTAATTGCCAAAAGCCAAAGTTCATGAGGCGAATTGACAAAGCAAGTGGAAACCATAGGAGAAATGGTCGACCGCAATGGTTCTGATTTGGTACAGTCATTAAAAAAGGATTAAATCGGTTTTTGGCGCGCCAAACCTCTCGTTCCACTGCGGTAGTGTCCGGTAGCAACCCAACAGATGTCGCTATTGAAAGGTTGTAGACATCATCCCAGTACTCTTTTATCAGAGTTCGGACCGAAACTGTAACTTGTTACACAAGGGACTAATCTCTATTGAATAACTTTTTAATGATCGTCTGAAACGGAATGTTTTGAAGCCTTGATTAACCATGTCTTATGAGAAAGTCTGTATTATTTGTGCTGGCTCTCACGTAACGAATAAACTGTGATGAAACATGCACTCCGGAAGTAGTAGAGGCTGGAATAGCACTGTCCATGTTAGGGAAATATATAATTTTGAAATTGAATTAAATAACTATAAAGGGGGCCATACATTTCGACTTAACCACAGAGCGTTTTTGAATGAAAGTTTAACTCATCTATCTATAGCAGGCATGAGCTTATGTCATCACTTGGCATCCGTCATCTGTACGTCGTAATCCCTTTTTTTCTGAAACCGATGAACCAACTGAAACCAGTTAGTCGCAATAGTAAAATGATGGCCTATTTAAAAATTTGATCGGTAGGTCTTCACCCTCTCGAAGATTGCCACCATCAGCTAGGGAACATAGTTCGATATTTGACTCCTTTGGAAAAACCATTCAGATATATAAAACAACCCTTCCGATAAGAACGAAATTTTGTCACAATTATTATGGTTTTAAGTTGGTTCCCCTCAAAATATTCAGCAGTTCAGGATGACTTCCCACCAGTAGCGAACATGGTTGAATACAGGACCCGAAAAACACATTGAAAGATCTTCCTTGAATGTGTTTCGCGAAAAAAATTAGATCCAAACTCAATCGCAAATATCCTTAGATGGTCCCCTTATATATATATATATATATATATATATATATATATATATATAAAGAAAAATCAATTAGAAAATGCACTGTAGTCTTTTTTCCACAATAAATAAATACAAACACATATAAATATCCATTTTAAGTTCCTACCGGTTTCACCCTTGCGGGGATATTCATGGAAGTCAAGGATCTTCTCATCTGTAACTGTTAGGATTTAACATAACCACTATGCAACTTCGATAGTCGCTTTTTTATCCGGCAGCGGAGACTAATGTTTCTATTTTCTATTTACTTTTTCTGTTTTTTTTTGTGTGTGTGTGTTTCTTTGCCACGACTCGGGAATTTGTATGTTAATATTTCACGTGTGTTTTCTTCCTAGAAAATTATAACTAAATGATATACATCAAGATGTTTAGGCATTTTTTATTTTGTCTTTTTGTTTAAATGTTTCATAACTTTTTTATCCTTTGCATCAACAGGTTTGGGACTTTTTAAAATCCTGTAGTGTTTTATGCACGTTTTTCAGACTTTTATTTTTTGCCGACTGACATCGGTCATCGTATGATAGTTCCAAATTCGATACCATCTATATATTTTTTACTTATATTACGCATAAAAAACTGAAAGTAGCAACGAATCAGTACAAGAAGATATTCTAGCTTGTAATCGGTAACTAAAATTCGTATGTTATAAAGACAAGTCAGTCGCCATATGCAGAAAGTGAATTTACAGTTTCATCGGTATTTTCTTTATTTATGTAAAAGACGACACAGTTTACCAGTCACCTTATTTTGTTTGAATGGCCTAATGTAAATTGCCACACTTACTTTGTGTTCTAAAATAGATGTAGTGACGACATATAGAAGAAAAGTAAGTATGTTAGATATAATGTCTTGTAGATTTTATAACAAATCTGTTTATAAGTCTGTTTTTACCTAATGTTTAACACTGAATTACACAATCCTGAACATAAAATATTCTATTATGTAGCAACATCGAGATATGACATAAATCACAAATGACTGCAATATTTTAATATTTATTATATTGCAGAATGATGATCGTTATGTTAAATTTTTTACCCAAGAGTTGGACTATAACTACAAAAATCCATTAAGTAACTGGAAGTTAAGCAAAATATTATACTTTCATCCTTTTGTACGTAATGCCTCAAAACATCAAATTTGGGGACAGAAAATACGAATTTATGACCAAGTGTATATTTTTGATAATATATTTTGGTTGTCGTTAAACTGGCAAAATATATTTGCAGACTTTCGAACACAACATAATTATGTTACATTAAAAATTTGATTCTAAGACACACTGCCACCAATCGGTCAAATTTTGACATAAGGAGTTTTTGTTGGTTGCTTCTACAGACCATAGTACTCATCAGACCTTTTAAGGAAGAACTGATTTAACAGAATATATAATATACATGTATTTTATTAGTGTTTCCTGTTTCTGAAGTATGCAAATACTTTATTCACATTGAGACATTTTTCCCGACATTTTTAAATTAATTTACTGAAACCACGAGGCAACAGTAAAAGTGCTTTGGATATGACAGTCGCCTTTAAGAAGTCTTTGTGCCTTACTGGCCAAATGCACTTGATTATATATATAATTTGAGAATTAAAAAATGATGCATGTGGTAATATTTCAGAAAAATGATCAATAATGAACATTTTCTGGGTACATTTCAGTTTGTCAAACATAGGCTGCATTCTTCGACCGGAATGAAATTCTGCTTACAAGTTATCTTTCGGCAATTCTCAAACTTCTGCAAAATTTCTTTCTGGTCAAATCATGCGGCCACATTCATTTCTAATAAATACTGTTTGAAAATATGACAAATCAGTCTCTTGTGCCATATCTATTGAGCCTACTTGCACGAAAAAATTATGTTAAATATAAACCGAATTGAATATTTAAAAAAGTCGCTTTAATTAACTAATATTGATTTTTCACTTAATTTGTAAAATTCTAAATTTTATAGATTTTACAAGGCAAAAATGCTGCCTTAACGTACCTACTTCTTTACAGTGATTTCGGTAATTCATTAGATGGATATTGCTATTTAATCACAATTTTGCAAATTATCTGGAAACAAAGTGGGAACCTGTAATTTTTATATCATTAAATACAGCTAGCTCATAAGTTAATAAAGTCTTCGCCGACCCAGCATGTCGAACACTGATACGACCCCAGCATGTCGAACACTGATATCTGAACAAGTGTTATTAAACAATAAAAGATTTACACGGTCTTATATAAATTGGGAACAATAAGGAGTTTGACACTGTTATTATCTGGACACAAACTAGGTTGAAAAACTGATATTTTGGTCCCTTTGCCCCATTAAAGCTTAGAAACGGTTAGAGCTTATCTATTGACATACAACTGATAGAGAATAAAGGAAAGTAAAATAAAAATTCCAGGTAATGTCCACCCCTGTTTGGCCCCTCATAGTTCGGAAAAGAAACAAGATATGAAAAATATGATGGTACAGCGTTTAAGGTATCCATTGTGAAAAACTGCATCAAAAGCGGAATAAATTGAAAAAGTGATCTCATTACAAAATAAGATTGAAAAATACAGGAAAGAGTCTTCTCTATTTATCTTCATTGATTACAATGGTTCATATGAGGAACTTTTACTTAACTACACTCCTTGGGAATTAGGAGAAGCAGAACCATGAAAATCAACCATTGATCTAGAAAAGTTTAAAATGTTAGACCAACAATCACCTTTATAATTTCACAACTTAATTGAAATTAAACAAAAAATCTTCTTTTAGGTACCAAAACACAGCCACAGTTCCTAATGACAGGACTAAAAAGTATGAAATACATTCTTTTTAATAATTTGCAGCTAAACATTGAATTATTTGCCGGGACATGATGATGCTTACAGTAGACAGTACCGCAATGGGAATGGGATGTTTGGAGTGCTTTAGAACTGGTTTAAATCTCTTCTACTTTAAGGTCGTTGCCACCATTAAATTATGACATTTGGTCAGATATGCAGACTCCTGTGATTTTTTCCATATCATAACGTGTAAATACTTTGCCCATGAACACCCACTTTACATATTATATTCTAAAAGCATATATCTCTGATGAAATTTGGATAAGATTTTAAGAAATATACATTTCTCCTCCACTCTATTTTCAAGACAAATTTCTATACAAAGCCTGTGAAAAAACTAAAAAAGGAAATTTCCCGCCAAATTTTTGGAAGCTTGTATCTCAAAATCAAGCGAATTTAACCTATTTTATTCCCGAGTTAGTTACACCCTTTTCGGACCCAGCATACTGCTTATATATATCTAAACTTATATATACTTCTTTAGGGCCAAGAACTGTCTTTAATGAGAAAGATCGGTCGGTTATCTCCCTGTAGTAAGTTAGATATATATATGGTCAAAGTGGAGATAATTTTAATTAGCATATCAATAGCTTCTTTTTATATTGAAATTAAAATTATTCCCACTTTACCCATATAAAACTGACCAATGTTTTTCGATGACACTGTTAAATTGTGTCTTTTGCTTTTTACTAGTATTTGTTGTTTTTTTCTTGGGCAGTTTCTTGGTACATAATGGCACGTGACTAAGTGTTTTTGGCCATTGTAGGTGTTTCCTGTTATCCTTTATATTCTATTTTTATATGATCACCATTACGAGTTGATCAACGAGTATGATGTAACTGACTTGTTTACATTCGATCTATACTTGGAGCGTCCTATCTTAACTTCAGGACTAAACTTGTTAATAGAATAAGTAAGAACCGAACCGTCAGTCAAATCAACGAACAATCCATTGACAACGGCAACATTAAGAAACAAGGACACAACATAAGTATAGGACAAAAACGAAAAACGACGACACACATACAGATGAACAACACGAATCAAAACCACGGGTCAGATCAGGTGTACTGATAGAGTAAGCATCTCGTGTTTCTTATGATACACCCACCATGTTGAACATGTCAACTCCGGTAGTAAAGTCAAATCCGGTAGAGGAAAATAAAAACTAATTGTAAAAGGAAAGATCTGTTGCCGAGATACAAATATCCCACAGCGATCCACAAGATCGTGAATGTGATGTCGACCGTAAAACTTCTATAGCGATAACTTAAAAGTTATTGGTAACATACCCTGGCTAAGTTGTCTATTTGTATGCATTGATAGATGCGTTTTTGATTTTTGATACATTTTTTACATGATGAGTGATGCATGTATAGCAGGATACTCTTCACTTGTTGACACATGCAGGCTTGCTCCTTCTGAAGTTTATGCAAATATGTCATGTTACTGAGACTACACTTTCCTGTACTATATCACCCCTTTGCTTTTCTTTTCGTTTTCAATACATGACATATTCGATCACTTTGTAGCTCACCTGGCCGTAAAAACCACTCGAGCTTTTCCATCTCCTTGCGATCATCGTCCGTCCGTGGTCCTTCCGTCAACAATTTCAAAAATATGAACCAAAATTTGGCCTTAATTATCATAGGGGCATATAGTTTCAAAATTACGCTCAATAAGTCTGTCATCCAAACAACATGGCTGTTGTTACTAATAACTAAATACCGAACTGACTGTGAATATGATTTCTGCATATGGAAATTTCGACAACTTGAAAACTAAGGAGTATCTCACTCATGCAAAGTTCTGTCCTTATTTTTGCTTTTCATTTCGATTACATTGGGTTACTTGCTTTGTCTCAGGTTTTAAATATCTTTGAGTTAATGGTCTTCCAAATGTTTAGATTTTATTTGCAATGAAGAGACACAAGAACACTTCTGCCAACAAGTCCATCCGTGACAAAGTCAAGCTAGCCCCGCTAAACCCTAATGTGCGTGAATGCTTGTGCAAAGTCAAACCCATCATTGACACGATTTGGGATGGAAGTATGGGGAAATGTGCTGATCGGATGAGTTATTCGAGGAATTTCAAAAACTGGTTCGATGCAAGCTCCAACAGGGTGTGGTTTAAAGAGTTCATGAAACCGTGGCAGTCGATTCTACGGATATGAGTGCCTTCTGCAATTACAAGGGAAACAACTCCATCCTAAGCATTATCGATTTTTTTGTCCAGATACGGGTGACTGATACCGCTCCAGGATAAGAAGGGGCAACCGCACATCCAAGAAGCAGCGCAACAATAAGGACAACGAGTCCTTAAACAAGGAGGTACATTATCTACTCAAGGATAATATCGATCTCTTCTCCACCGAGAATATGATGTCGATTAGATCGCACAATGAAAGAGAGGATAATTCAAGAGCTTCAGAGTCAAAACAATTTTCACTTATTTCCACACGCTGATTGAATTGGTTCGCTAGTGCTACATTACCCCTGCCCATTTGTACCCTTTTTCAGTGTCAATCAAAACTCGTTGCCCCGGTTGTCTCTTACACCTTTATTTCTTTCTTCGTTTACTTACATTTTTTTCATTTTCCTCCTTATATAGCTGAAATATTGTTCACCGGTCGTTAAACTTTAACTAATCAATCAAACAATCAATCAATCAATCAATTTTAACCTTTTTTAATACATGCAGGAAAAGGGAGACGACTAATTGGTGGTTATATTTATACGCTGATCTAGGTGTATTTTCCTCTGAAATATATAAAATATAACGTTGAATTGAATTGAATATTCTACCGACTCTCATTAAAAAAAGACTATTCATTGAGCTGTAAAATTTCGACACCTTATTTTAATGACTTATTGATAAAAGTTCCATCATACAGCAACCAATCGTATTCATTCAGAAAGAGATTAAAAAATCAATAGATTAGAGACTCCCTAAAAAAATCTTTTAAAGCTAGTTTGTTATTTGAAACACATTTACTTTTAAGATCCAAACGCTTTACTTTTAAGATTCTTTTGGTAATTAGTTCTCTATCAGCTTTTTCAGATATTTCCAAATGTTTTGAATTGATCTGCACTGAAGAGACATAAGTTGTCGAAATGCTCATATGCAGACGCTAAATTAACAGTAACCTCTTTATTTTGTTATTTATGTACAATTATGGAACCCATTTGAACAAGTAAAGACAAAAGAAGGAACATTGTTTCAGTCAACACAAAATTTGGGGGTGCATGCGATATTATTTATTTGTATTCTTCAAATCAAAATTAGATTTATGTTTATTTTCATGACAAGCAGGATTAGAATGATTATTTTCACTGGCACTAAGATTAAATTATTTATTTACAGAAATGCCCAAGTCCCAATTAAACTGCCGGCTAGCTCAAGGAGCCTAGTCTGCTGGTAATACAGTGTCGCACTACAGAGGAAAAATAAAACTCAAAACCCCCAGAAGGGTTTGGTAAAGAATCATTTATTTCAGTAGAAATCGGCAGTATCAGGGAGAGGCCAGTATGCGTATAAAACCCTCAGGTCATTTAATCCCAAAGGTAATTTAACGGACACGTGCAGAATATCCTGTCGATATCCCCTATTGCGTAATGAAAGTAAGTTACGTCCCAGTTTTTCTGGATTTTTAATCAGTTTCTGGCATTTGTTAACAAAATTTCCATAAAATCGAGGATGAGAAATGCCCTTAGTAATAAGCTGTTTGCGAATGACGTAAATTTCCCTCGGGAAGTTTATAATATTTAAATTGGAGATAGCATTCGAGGGGATGCCGTGGATTCTTTAAAACAACATTCAATACAATAGAATGACGTCACAACAGTGGCTTAAATTTCCTGTCCCTACCAATTTCTCCCCCTTTCCAGTGGCAATCAAAACTCGTTGCCCCGGTTATCCCTTTGTTTTTTTTCTTTTACTGGTATGTTTTTGAATTGATTAATTTGTTCCTGTCCTGATATAGCTGTAATATTGCTCATTGGACGTTAAAATCAATCAATCAATCAATCAATCAGTCAGTCAATCAATCGCAGAATACAATCTCTAAATCTCTCGTCTACAAGGGTATCTTTCGGTAACTTGTGTATCTCACACTTCTGCATTTACAAACCGATGCTCATCTTTATATCATTGAAAGAAACGAATCCCTTTCGGTTTTCCCTGTCTCTCACTGCTGCCTTGATCGAGGCATCCACTGTCAGAGTCATCGGTTTCAGGTTCATGTTGCACTCTGACTCTTACACCTGGAAGTCTTTCAAGGTATCCTTTAGCTCCCAATTCACTATCATAATTACAAACTTGGGTTTTTGGTCTTCGAAAATGCTTGATTTGATATACACTGAAGAGACGTAAGTTGTCGAAATGGCCATATGCAGAAACTAAATTTACAGTAAAGTCGGTGTTAATGATGAATTTACTTCAAGGCTTCCCTAGTTCCCTAGTCCGGTAATGTGGTGGTCATATACATTAAATTGGGTATTTTGTAATACTATATACTCATTTAAATATCTATAATCTGATTTGTTCAAATCGTGTCACATTTGAGATTTCGCTGGGTCAATCGGTTAGCGTTGGGTCGCATAGGAAGATCAACCAGTGAATAAGAAAATTGGATATAATATAACAGTTACCATCCAAGATAGTGTGTGACCCAGCGGTTTCTCTCCCCTCGAAATTAAGGTAACATTCTAGCAAACTCTCCGGTGACCTTAATATCTCGGGGAGAGAAAAAGCTCCCGGGTGACTTAATATCTCGGGGAGAGAAAATGCTCTCGGGTGAACTTAATATTTTCGGAGAGAGAAACCACTGTTCAGTTGTTTAGAACTTAGTAATATTTTATGTTTTACTTTTCCATAAAATGTTTAAAGATAAAGATTTTAAAACGTTGAAAAATGACATTGACCGTATTGGGATTCGAACCAGAGTCCTTTCGTTTACTAGAAATATGCCTTACCTATTACACCACGAACTCGTTGGAATTATGGTGTTAAAAATCGTATGTAAAGAATCGCCGTGGGGCACAATAAGGATATATATTATTATTCTAGTATAGAATATTTATTTTATGACATTATAAGCATGGAAATAACTTCTAAGAATTTATACCGGCTTTCCTTCCCTTAAAAATGGGTCAAAGACTCAAATGGCCGGGTTGCGTTTTGGTGCTTCTAGCTATAAAATGTTGATTAATTGGTTCCCTAATGGGTCTGTGTATAGAATATGTTGAAAATATTGATAAAAGATGACTAAGTAAAAAAGTCTGGGAAAATATGAAATAATATTGGAAATAATTCCATAAAGTCAGGCGCACATCTTCAATATATATAGAAACATTCTGTGAAGTTGATGAAAATTGCAGGAGGAGTTGATTTCACAAAATAGGTACCCTATGTTAAACATTTTGAAATAAAAAGGACTAAGTTCCAAAGTCCGGAAAAATTGGAAAAAAATTCCAAAATATTTCCATAAAGTCAGGTGCACATCTTCAATATATATAGAAATATCCTTTGAAGTTTCAAAGATGTGGGTTGAAAACTGTAGGAGGAGTTGATTTAACAAAATAGGTACCCTATGTTAAACTTTTTGTTAAAAAATGACTAAGTTCCAAAGTCTGGAAAAATTGGAAAAAAATTCCCAAATATTTCCATAAAGTCAGGTGCACATCTTCAATATATATAGAAACAT